>JACXGM010035149.1:0-11765 GCA_016801145.1 Umbra pygmaea | reverse complement strand
TACCCTGCAACTGCTTCTGGAGTCCTCCGGGATAACATATCCCGGAATGACTCCTTCTTCAGTCGGACGGCTTCCCTGACCACCGGTGTCCACCACGGTGTCCGTGGGTTACCGCCCCTTGAGGCACCCAAGACCCTAAGACCACAGCTCCCCACCGCAGCTTCAGCAATGGAGGTTTTGAACATTGTCCACTCGGGTTTAATGCCCCCAACCTCCACAGGGATGCACGAAAAGCTCCGCCGGAGGTGTGAGTTGAAAGTCTGTCGGAAAGGGGCCTCCTACAGACGTTCCCAATTCACCCGCACTTCCCGTTTGGGTTTACCAGGTCTGTCCAGAGTCTTCCCCCACCCCCCACCAAATTATTTATAAATGAAAATCATGGAAATGATCAGGGGTGCCTTAACTTTTGCAAAAGACTGTATAATCCACATATGTGCACAGTATTATTGACCTTACTGTAGGAACTTGTATTCTGAAAGCTGTTACATATTCTGGTAGTTTCTGACAGTATGCTTCTGAACACATTATGCATGTTGGACCTCAGTGGCTGAAACAGGTCATGGTTCAGGAGTACCTGAATGGCTGAAACATGCCATGGCTCGGGTGGCTAGCATCAGCGATGATTTTCCTGGCTTTCCTGAGACACCTGGTTTTGTAGGTGTTTTCCTGGAAGGGCAGTCGGGATCTGATGATGTGTTTAGCTGAGCGTTGGACCCTCCGCAGAGCCACACGGTCAGCCATCTTTGATTTCCCATACCAGACCCTCTGCAGAGCCACACGGTCAGCCATCTTTGATTTCCCATACCAGATCCTCTGCAGAGCCACACGGTCAGCCATCTTTGATTTCCCATACCAGACCCTCTGCAGAGCCACACGGTCAGCCATCTTTGATTTCCCATACCAGACCCTCTGCAGAGCCACACGGTCAGCCATCTTTGTTTTCCCATACCAGATCCTCTGCAGAGCTACATATTCAACTATCTTTGAGTTGACATACAGACCCTCCACAGAGCCACACGGTCAGCCATCTTTGAGTTCCCATAACAGGCAGTGATGTATCCTGTCAGTGTGATCACCGGTGTTGTGCCCTCTACGTGATGAATTTGTGCAGTGAACAATCCAGCCTCTCAGAGATGTGGACTCCAAGGAACTTGAAGTCAATGACCTTCTCAGCAGCGTCACTGTTGATGAGGATAGGAGAGTTTTCAGGCTTTGTTACTCTTTAGTCCACAATCAGTTTTTTTGATTTCTTGACATTGAGGTAAAGGTTGTTAACCTTGCACAACGCGACCAGTGCATTTACCTCTTTTCTGTAGGCTGACCCGTCATTGTTTGTGATCAGGCTTTCAACTGTAGTGTTCCTCTAAAGGAATACGTAAGTGTCCAACTTTTCTTTTCCTACTACTGTACATTGCACTCTCATTTGGAATGTTAAAGCAGAGTTTTTGCCCCAAATGTTTCTTTCCATTTTACAGTACAACATTTGGATATTGCATGATTTTGTGTCTGTCATCCAAGTCGAATTTCACGATTTCGTGTTAGTGTGGCATTGTGATATGAAATCTCTTGTTAGTCTGTTTTACAATGTCTTTATTTATTATAAAAAGGATTTACCATCTGCAAAATAAATTTATAAAAATATCATATTGTTCCATTGATTAATAAGGATTATAATGTAAAAAACATGTGTGTGCTATTTAACTGCCTTACCCCGTTGCATAACAAAATATAATGCTATTTTTACTTTAAATGTTTTTTAACAGTCTTTGGTAATTTTATTTTTTCGCAGACACTTTTTAAAGAGTGACTTGCAACAAGTACAGTGAACCATTTTAAACTTTAGTTTTTGCCCCCGTTTATCATGAGCTGAACTCAAAGATCTAAGACTTTTTGTGTGTACACAAAAGGCCTATTTCTCTCAAATATTGTTCACAAATCTGTCTAAATCTTTGTTATTGAGCACTTCTCCTTTGCAGAGATAATCCATCCACCTCACAGGTGTGGCATATCAAGATGCTGATCAGACAGCATGATTATTGCACAGGTGTGCCTTAAGCTGGCCACTAAAATGCCCAAATGGCATCTCTCTGTCTCAGTCAACTGTTGTCATAGTGACTTAGCTACCCCTCCCCTCGGAGGGAATAACCCATGCTCATATCTTTACAATAACAAGTGTCATAGTGAGTTTCTGCAACGTCACTGTTTGGCCTTGAATCTGTCTCACTGTCTGTTCTCAGACAGCCTAACAGGCCTTAGAATCTTCTAAAGGCCTCAAACCTTAGGTGTAAAACACACATCTAGTTATACCATTCTAAACTGTTTAAACTATTTGAACATGCTTACATTCAATTAGTTTTGCAGAATTAAATCCATCTCAACAAGAGCAATCTAACTCATTGACTATTTATACACAACCACTAATTATAATTTAAAATGCCACAGCTATATATATATATATTTAAAATATAGCTCAAAAGGATCTCTCTGAGACTGCATGTCTCTACCCCAAATTTTTCCCAACAATAACCAATTTTCTTTTGATAAATGCTAAACAAGGATTATAAATATCAGTTATCAAGCCATCTTCCTTCAGTACTGTAGCTACATAATGCAACAACCAGACAATTCTAGTAAAGCGATTGCTTGACAAACAATGAGAATAATATCTGATTGCGTAATATTTAAAAATTATTAAACCCCCATTTCAAATTAGGGGTTTTGTCAAACAGGTCCTTTAGCTTTTTGCAATGAAAGAATCAAACAAAAGCAATTGAAATAGTTCAGCCAAAAAATGCATCAAGTGGTTTCCCCAAGTCTTTTTTTAAATTAATAAATTTGTTTGTGAATTTTTCCAGATTGTCCTCCTTTCCCAATTCCCTCTCCAATCCTGCTTTGTCGGCAGCTCTGTAACTCTTTGTATAGATCTGTGGGATGGCAAGGGGCATGCACATGGTTCATCCAACCACATGTTCCCCGAGCTGCCAATTCTTTTTGCACTGTTTACCCAACACAAAGGATTACGTTAACCGACTACATTATACCGACTACCCAGGACCATTGTGGTGAAGAATGTCCTGCAATGCAGTGACTTAGCCCACTATGCCACATGGACCCCCGTTTCCCCAAATCCAACTGAAAATGCAACTCAGAATTACTTCTCCAGTCTAAAAATGAATAAAGTCCCTTAGAACAGCACAAATATGCAAAACAGGTGTTGTCCCAAGCACAGCTGATGAAACTAATCAAGGGCTTCATTATTTGCAACAAGTTGTGCTTGAGCTGAAACACATGAAATACATAAACTGGCTAGGGATTAGTTGAGTGTCACTTTTAACTGCATGTTTTGAAACATGGCTAAGTCAAAAGAATGGTCCAAAAAGTTAAGAGGCGAGATCATCGCCCTTCAAAATCAAGGAACAGGATACAAAAGGATAGCGAAGGCACTGAAAGTTCCCAGAAACACCTTTGGAAGCAAAGTTTGCAAATAAAAAGTTAAGGGAATGGTGGTTACACTACTTGGACAGGGCAGAAATAGAAAGCTATCAATGGCTGCAACCAGATTTCTGAGATGGCTTGTTGTGAAAAACCCTTGAGTGACTTAAAAGACATGCAGCAAGACTTGGTGGCAACAGGCATTGAGGTTTCAGTGAGCACAGTAAGGCGCATACTAAACGCAGAAGGTTTCCATGCCAGAACTCCAAGACATACACTACTACTGACCCACAAGCACAATAAAAGCCAGCTTCAATATGCTAAAATCATGAAAATATTTTTTTGGATTCTGTTCTGTGGACTGACGAAACAAAACTATAACTTTTCCACACAATGCATCTGCAGTATATCTGGAGGAAGATGAATGAAGCATACGCTGAAAAGAACATTCTGCCCACAGTCAAGCATGGTGGTGGCTCGGTGATGCTCTGGGGCTGCTTTGAATCCTCTGGCACCGGAAAACTGCAGTGTGTGGAAGGCAAAATGAATTATTTGAAGTATCAGGAAATCCTAGAAGTAAAGACAATCTGGTGGCATTTGAAAAAGGTGGTTGAAGCACGCAAACCCAAAAATATTACTGAACTGGAGGCCATTGCTAATTGAGGAACGCTGCCAAAGTCTAGTGTCTGGATATGCATCTAGTTTGCAGAATGTCATAACAGCAAAAGGGTGCTCTGCTACAGTAAGTGCTGAAGATACTTGCCATGAAGGGGTTGAACATTTTTGAAACCGGAGAAGTCAGTATTAGTCGCATTTGCAGTTGAATTTGGGGAAACCACATTAAGCAGTCATTGTGTTGAGCTTTGTCAATTGCTTTTGTTTGATATGTTTATTCCAAACAATTGACATTCTGTACATTTCGACAATAAACCTGATTTCAATGGGGGTTGAATAATATTACAACTGTACATGTATTGTACATCTACACCACGCCTCTCTTCATGTATGCCAAGCCCTGTCTGTTTTAAATGAGTGAAGTCATTGGTTTTGAGAAACTGAACCAATGTAGTTCACAGGCCGGAAAGGCAGGCCTCCTTCATGGTTAGATGATCAGAGACAGAGTCAGCGCAGCATGTTGGCACCCAGGCACAATGACTCACTCTGGGACAACGATGGGCACAGGCTGAAGAGAGGCACGGTGTTACTTCCAGTGTGTTTTCAACTTTGTAGGATCTTCAGTTGAGTATGTAGCTATGATAATGATGTGTGTCATGGTCAAGTGGATGAGAGAGGGGGGGGATGAATGGATGGAAAGAAAGAAAACTCAGAGTAGCGAAATATCACAAGGCTCTTTCTTTTCAACTTCTCTTTCACTTGTGTGGAAAAAGCGGGATCAAAGGCCAGCAGACATTTTTGTAGCTTTGAAAAATTGCCCTTTTCTCCTTTTTTGGTCGTCTGGAAGTTCGAGTCGAGGTTTCACTGATTGCCACTGACATTCAGTGCATTCTTGACATAACTCAAAGTATATGGTACGAGTTCTTTTGCACTCCATTACCCCACATTCAGACCTGCTCTCAATGGAGCTTTTAACTTCATCCCTTCATCATGACACTGAAAAAGAGATGGCTAGCACAAGAGAAGGAGGAACAGATGGAAAGTTTGCCTCTTGTGTGTAAATAGTATATGTAAATCCCTGTCTGTAATCTGTCTCTCAGTGCTTGTTCACTACTGTCCCTCACTGTCTGAATGATTACATAGACCACTGTAGAAAAGAAAGGAGGCTGTTAAAGGGCCAAACATTGCATCAAATTAATCCTTTGTATGTGGACATTTATTTACTCAGTGATTCACAGTGATTTTGTACAATACATTGCCCGACATAAGTAATTTGGGACAGTATAGTCATAATTGCTATTTTTGCGGTACAATTCAAGACATATGAAAATAAAATATAAAGAAGAATATGAGACTAAAGGACTGTCCGGTGTCCCACTGTGACAGAGCCTGATTCTGTGGCTCCATTTTCCCACAGACTCCATTTTATGTTTTTGTTATCACTCTGACATTTAATTACTGTAGATTACCACATTATCATCCTATCGATCACATTGTTTCTGTTTCAACCGTTCACAGCTGGTATCATCCCATTAATTTAACAGTGTACAGAATATAGGCTCCGCAGTTTATCAGTTGTCGTCATTATTTGATGTTATAGAATGTTTGTGTTTCATTCTGTTGAGTGTAGTTTGCCAGTAGTCTGTATTTGTGCTGCTGTTATTCCAGACTAAGCCTGAAGAGTATTTTAATTTCATTTTAATTTCATTTTGTAAGAGTTTGTATTTGTTTAATAAACAATTATTTTACACCGTGACAAGGACAGACTTTCACCTTTTTCAATGAATCAAAGTACTTTCAGAGTCAATTTCCCCATTTTATGCAAGGATTCATATTGGGACAGATAAACTTAAATCAAATTATGAAGTATAAAAGCTAGTATTTAGTCATAGGTACGTTGCATTCAATAACAGCAGTGAGTCAAGCATGAAACATTTCTGATATTTTTCAAATTGAGTTAATTTACTGTAGCATCCAAATTGCTTGCTTTTTTGGGGGGATTATGCCTACTGACACCAAATACAGAGTACAAAGGCAAAAGCAAACGATGGAACTGAGACTACACAGTCACAGCTTGTTATGTGTGAACAAACAACAGGAAACACTGGATCAATTAGAAATACCTGAGAGGCAAATGTCCCAATACTTATTCATGCATAAAATGGGGGGATGGAACACTGATCGTGCTGGTAGTTGGAAAAACACATTTATATTTTGAAACAGCCAGATATAAAAGGTGAAGATCTGTCACCTTACCTCATTTTCATCTTTGAATTTCATATGCCATCATGAACAGTAACAGAGCAATGCTACTGGTTTTCATGCTAATTAACTCAACTCCATTACAGTACAGCTCAGGTAGTGGCCCCAACGAACTCTCAGCTAACATGCTGTTAAAGTGCTGCTAGCGTGGGAGGCTGTGATGAAATCCCTCTGCATGAAACAATGAGCCTTTCATGACATGTGATAGCAATCAAAATGATATGAGAGTCATCCAGTACCAGAAACTCATTGCGTGCACAAACACACACACGCCCAGGACATGTGAATGGGGCTCCTATAGGATCGGGACAGCTGTGCTGTACAGTTTTTCTGTCCCTCTTCCTCAGTACTGAAGACAACAGGCCTGATCCCCTATGGGCCAGTCCTATTCTGACACTGCAGATGTACTGTACAGCGCTGCCCTGAAGTGCCCCTGAGTTGATGTGCTGTAATGGGGAAATGGAGCTCAAATTATGAAATAGTCAGAGTGTGGGGAGTTTACGGCCAATGTTGTGACTAGCAGTGACTAGCGGTTGCTCTGGCCCTAGGTGACTGGGTTCACCTCAAACCACACTGGAGACACCGGGCCTCCTCCCTACGTCCCTCAGGTCTTCTATCCTTTCCTCTTGTTCTTTATTCCTTCACTCGCTTTCTGTCTTTGGGCTCAGTCACATTGGCCAGATGTTCCTCTCTAGCATTCGCTCCTCATTTCAACACTGCAGCCTTCTTTATGCTTTCTATGGCTCCTGTGTCTCTAATCACATCCTCGTTCTGTACTTGACACAATAACACTCTTTCTGCCTCTCGCTCACAAGTGAGAAAAACACCCGCGTCTGTACCCATTGTAACTCCCATTCTACAGCCAAGCGCAGCACGACTTTCTCTCGTTCTGTCCCCCGCTCTCTCTCTCTCTCCACACAGTGTAAACCTCTCCGTGACTAGCTGTCATTAATCTTCCCTCTGCCATGGGGGCCCAAACCAGAGCTTTTTCCCTGAACCCACACACACAAAGCATCCCCCCAGTGTGTCTTTTTCCGAGGTCGTCGCCTCCTGGGAACTGAAGCAGCTCAACGAGGATACAGTGGATTGTGAGCAGACACTAGCAGGGTTGTTAACGGAACTTAACAAGCCTGTTGTTGAATTACCACCCTGGCTGCTAGTAGGATGAACTGGGAGTGTGACCCTATAACCTCTTGAATGATACTGTCTGTGATAACATTGTATCATAAAGCAGGTACTTCAATAGAACAGAGCCTCGAATTGGCATAGTAGGAGCTGTCTTCAAGTAGGGGTGGGACACTGGTTTCAGAATTAAGAGCCCCTGTAGGGATGCAGGCTGAGAGCCTAACCTGGAAGTATGGGGGGAAGTTACCCTTGTTCAATAGGCATAGTGGAGTATTCTGAGGGCATGGCGGGTGACTTCTGGATTGGATGCAGGGGCTTGACGACACAAGCAGGGAGCGGTCAGAGCGTTGCGTCAGTCCAGACGGGGCACAATGTTGTTGAGGTCTTGGAGCGGGCAGGTCATTCTCCCAGAGAAAGAACAGCTCCGTCATAGGAACTCTTTAATTGTTTCCAGCTCAGTCTTGATATTGCTTCTGAGTGGCTTAATGTCAATCACAGACCATGGGGTTAAAGGAGCCATTGGTAAGATTTCCACTGAGCAAAAGCGGAAAAATGCTAATTAGATTTTAAGCAGTAATTGGAAAATATGTTATTTGGGTTGGAGTACACTGCAGTTGTTTTGGTTTGTTCCTGATGATTTTCTTTAGTTTAATTTGTTGTGGTTGTTGCCAGTCTAATGAGGTTGAGAGAAAGCTCTGAAGAAAATTTATTAAATACAGACATTGCTTCTTAGTGATGTAGAAATAAAAATGCTTAACATCTAACTTGACACACACGATTTAACCTTGTAGCATAGGCTACTTCTATTTTGATGGGGAAACTAGAATTTTCTTATGGTGGCAAACCTGCTATGCTGTAGCTATGCAAACGGCATTTGCTCACTTGGTGATAGTTATACCACTAGAAAGATGGGATCTAAAAATGGGTATCCCAAACCACATGTTGTCTAACCTAGCTTGATTGCCAAGATACTGTAGCTAGTTACAGTATCTATTTACTGTAGCTATTTCCTAAGACTATCTAGAGTCATAAATATATTGTTTCTACGTTTCCCCTGGTGGATGCTAGAGGCTGAACATACCAATGGATTTTAATATAATTGTTTAATAAGTGGAATCAGCTGCAGTGTTTTATTCATGTGTTTCACAGAAACTTGGCCATTGGAATAGGGATCCAGAATTTCCCAGAGGGCCTTGCTGTGAGTTTGCCTCTGCGAGGTGCAGGGATGTCCACGTGGAAAGCATTCTGGTGAGTGACACCTTTGCTAATACAGTGCCTATAGAAAATCATCATACCATGTCAAAATCCTTACGTTTTGTCACGTGACACCTAGGAAATTAAAATGAATTTAAATACAACTTTGGCCAGTTGTATTTACACATTATAACCCTTGACATTGAAGTGAAAATAACATTTACAAAAATTCTAAACAATTATTACAATTTAATTAGTGACATTCCTTGTTTGGATAAGTTATCAGCCCCTTAAGAGTAACCAATTTAGACTTTCTCAGGTACAACAAGTCACTTCCCAGATCACACACCATGCTTGTTGCCAACCACCTGACATCAATTGTAGTGGTTTTGATTACCGTACTTCATGTAAATGCCAGCTATTCCATGATGAGTCCATTATTAGTAGTGCATTGCAAAGCAAAGAATACTCAATGGTTGGAAAGGTGCTTTCAACACGGCTCCGGGACAAAGTTGTGGAAAGGCACAAGTTAGGAGAAGGATACAAAAAGATTTCAAAGGAGTTAAATATCCCTCTGAGTACCGTTCAGAGCATTATTAAGAAATAGAAAGTTTATGGCACCACCAAAACCTTGCCTAGTTCAGGCCATCTCTCCAAACTGGATGACCAAGCCAGGAGGACATTGATCAAGGAAGCTACCAAAAGCCAATGGCAACTTTGAAGGACTTACAAGTCCTTATGGCTGAGATTGATCAGTCTGTGCATGTGACAACAATCTCACAAGCCTTACCCAAAGCTGGCCTGTGTGGCATGGTGGCAAGAAAGAAGACTCTCATGAAATTGGGCCATAATGAGTCTCGATTGTGCATTGCAAAAAAACACTTTGTTGATTCTAATGCATAGAAATGGAATCTATAGAAGTGCCATACCAATGAGGCTTCTATAGATTTAATTTCTATGTTCTACTGCCATGTGGCAAAAGGTTTTATGGTCAGATGAGAGCACAGCACCCAATATGTTGTGGGGGTGTTATTTTTATTTTATTTCTTTAATAAAAACTGTTGCCTTTTAACATTACTTGAATTTTGTACAGCAGAATAGGTAAAGAATTGGAACAAAATATATATTTTAATGGGTTTTTTATTTCAGGTTGTAAGACAAAAATAAAAAACTATTTCAAAGGGGTATGATGATTTTCTATAGGCACTGTATCTACGCTTTTTTTCCATTGATCAGTTTTATTCATATGTATTTTCCTGAAAAGTCACTTAAATAGCATGCCCAATATGACATTCTCTGGCCCTCTGCATCTTAACTGGTATTTACTTTATCTTGACCTGACAGCCATTAACTGAAGGGGTCACAAAGGGCCATGGATAATAATCAGGGTTCCAGCTCACTCTTCACTGTCTCTATCCGCAGGTACGGACAGCTCAGCGGTATG
This sequence comes from Umbra pygmaea, assembly GCA_016801145.1. Classification (NCBI taxonomy): domain Eukaryota; kingdom Metazoa; phylum Chordata; class Actinopteri; order Esociformes; family Umbridae; genus Umbra; species Umbra pygmaea. Next base: position 1,693 of record JACXGM010035149.1, on the reverse strand, counting down.
GTAGAACCAATCGCAGGGTTGCTAGGTGCGGTTGCCGTAGTATTTGCAGAGCCACTGTTGCCGTACGCTTTGGCCTTTGCTGCCGGGGCCATGGTGTATGTTGTGGTCGATGACATCATCCCAGAGGCACAGCTCAGGTGGGTAGCTATGGAGGGATAGAGAACAGCCAGGTCTTAGACATCCAGCCTTTTAAAAACATTGAGTTTTCTTGTAATACATACCTCGACAAAGGGAGACGGTGAAAGAAGAGAACAAAACCTCTTTTGCTGTCCTTATTTGTGTAGCCTTTCCCACCCCGATTTCATCTCTGTGAGTTGTTGTTCATCGTGCTCCAGTCTCTGTGTCAGAGCCAGAGTCGATCAATCGCTGTCTTTGTGTTCGTGTGAAACGCAAGGAGGGAGAGTGGGAGAGGAGCTAAGATACTGTCCCCATGGAATGTTCTGGTTTTCACAACCCTGGGCGTATTGTTTGCTTTTAAAAAAGGCTTATCCTCTTCAATCCCAGTACTGACTGTCACTCCTGTCTCTTTGTGTGCTCAGTGTTTTATACAAAACAGTGCTAACCTTTCTGGACACAAAAAGGTATCTGGGCATTGCTTGTTTATTGGCTCTAAAAGTCACCTGGAATCCAAGTACACACATCGACCATGAGTAGAAGTCTCAAGAAATCTTTTATGGTGTTTCGCAGCTCAGACACCATTTTGTGGACAGTCAGAATGAGTTTTTAGATGCAACACACAGCTTTTAGGGTCTTCTACTATGTTTTCTGTCTTCAATTTCTATTTTTTGTTACCTCACAAGACATCAATTACATTTTTATTCAGTTTGATTCTGTGTATACAGTACTGTATATGATTGGTCATTTATGCCACAGAAACACTAATTAACCATGTCCATGTGTTTTGTCTTAAAGTGGGAATGGTAAGTTGGCATCCTGGACGGCCATCTTTGGCTTCGTAGTCATGATGTCACTGGATGTTGGTCTGGGCTGAGGCCACACCTCCTCGTGGCTCCAACCTGCCTTCTCTCAAAGATTTTGCATTTATTTTATTTGTTGTTTTTTTCCTCGGAAATGTTGAGAACTTGATTATTGTTTGGTATGAACAAATTAGTTTTTTTTATCCTGGACTGAATCCAAATGATAAAATGGGATAATACTTGAAGCGTGAGTTTGACTAGGTTAAATTACATTGACAAAGCTGTGTATGAAAAATATTTTTTGTTTTTAAATGTGTCTGTATTGAGTGTGTCTTATGGGTTTACTCTTAAGGGCTATGAACATATTGACTCCAGCTGTCTTGGCCAAACATGATGGTGTATCTCAAGACAAACTGTGTTTTTGAGGCTAGTTATGGTCCCGGAAGGAAACACAGGGATCTGTGTCTACAGACATGTAACTAATAACCAGCTGAATGTAAACATGCCTGATCTTACTGAATGATCATTGGCAATATTGGTGTAATTTATTTTCAAATGGTTTACATCACAATTCTTTCTCTGTTGGTATGTCTTTTCTTTTAATTTCTAATGTTGTTTTTCTCGCAATACATTCAGAATCAACCTCAGACTGGAATTGGAATGCTGTGTGTGTGTGTGTGTGTGTGTGTGTGTGTGTGTGTGTGTGTGTGTGTGTGTGTGTGTGTGTGTGTGTGTGTGTGTGTGTGTGTGTGTGTGTGTGTGTGTGTGTGTGTGTG
>JACXGM010035148.1:0-11766 GCA_016801145.1 Umbra pygmaea | reverse complement strand
CTCACCCATTCATTCACACATTCATACACCGACGGCGGTGTCAGCCATGCAAGGCGCCAGCCAGCTCGTCGGGAGCAGCTGGGGTTAGGTGTCTTGCTCATGGACACCTCGACACTTGGTCAGGAGGACCCGGGGATCGAACCACCAACCTTCCGATTGCTGGACAACCTACTTGACCCACTGAGCCACTGCCGCCCCGGAAGTATTACACAAAATCTTTGACAACCTCCGCCCTGATTTCCGTTGAAAATAGGGTGAATGTATATTTGGTTTATTTTGACTGGTCCTTTTATTTCAAAAGTATATACATATATAACTGGCCTTTTGATTTCAGAAGTCGCAATAAAGAATAAGAAGTAAATATTAAAAAAAACGTATGAAATGTTGGAGTGGTGGAGCCGTAGTGGTACAGCACCCGCATGCAAGGGATTTTCTAAACGAACGCACCCTCAACAGGGCAGGGATCATTTCATTGGTCAACACTACAGGTGGCATTCTATAGGTTGGGGAATTCTGATGGTGTTGTAACACCAAAAATCAGAGAGCACAGAAAAAATCTGTGAGCAGAAGATTTGCAAGCGCGGGTATCCAATATTGAGGGAAGGGGAAACGATAGCGGTTAGAGATGAGGAGAAAGCCAAAATGCTGGTGGAAACTTTTGTGAATATTCATAAAATGAACAATATGAGTGAAGAAGGGTTAAGAGGTAGGGTACGGATGATGGAGCAGTGTGGAGAGCGACAACAGACCGAGAATTGCTATAATGACCATTTAAATGTGCCGTTTACGAAATTAGAGTTAAATCGGGCGCTTAGCAATACAAAAAAAATCAGCTCCGGGTAAGGATCAGATTTGCTATATAATGATAAATCATCTTAGTGATGCATCCAAGGATGTCTTATTGGAAATGTACAATAAAATTTAGGAGGGAGGTAAATTGCCACAGAGTTGGAAGGAGGCGGTGGTAGTTCCGATACATAAACCAGGGAAAGATTACACAAATCCAGGTTACAGACCAATTGCTTTGACCTCTAACATCTGTAAGGTAATGGAAAAAATTGTGAATGCCAGGTTAACGTATTATATTGAATTTAATAAATATTTTGCCAGTTGTCAGAGTGGATTTAGGAGAGGGAGGAACACCATGGATCCTGCTGTGTGTCTGGAGCACGATGTTAGAAAGGCACAAATAAATAGAGTGTAGTGGCGGTTTTCTTTGATATAGAAAAAGCTTATGACATGATGTGGAAAGAAGGCTTGTTAATCAAATTAGGAATATTGGGTATTGCTGGTCGATTGTATAGGTGGATTAAGGATTTTTTAATGGGGAGAGTAATAAAAGTGAGGATAGGGAACAGTTACTCTGATGACTTTTTGATCGACAATGGGACGCCACAAGGGAGTATAATGAGTCCAGTATTATTTTCTGTAATGATAAATGATGTGTTTGAGGACTTGGAGGCGGGGCTGGGGGTTTCCCTGTTTGCTGATGATGGGGCAATCTGGAAAAGGGGAAGAAACATTGGTTTTATTGTTAAAAAGTTACAGGAGGCAATTACAAAAGTTGAAGATTGGTCATGGAGATGGGGTTTTAAATTCTCAGTTGAAAAGACAAAGGTAATGTTTTTTACAAGGAAGAATATTGGAGGTGAGGGAAATCTAAGATTATATAAGCAAGACCTGGAAAGAGTGCAGCATTTTAGGTTTTTAGGAATGTGGTTTGACGAAAGACTGACATGGGCGGTACATATTCAAAAAATAGTGGACAAGTGTAAGAAAGTGGTAAATACGATGCGATGTTTAGTGTGGAGTGAATGGGGGGCGGATAGGGTGGCGTTAAAAGCAATATATAGTGGGTTGATTAGATCGGTATTAGATTATGGCTGTGTTGTGTATGGGTCAGCAGCTGGAACGGCTTTGAGAAAGTTAGATAGGATACAGTATCAAGTATTGAGACTATGTACAGGGGCCATGAAAACGACACCGATTGCAGCGCTACAGGTGAAAATGGGAGAAATGCCATTGGAACTGAGAAGGATACAGCTGTCAGTCAGTTATTGGGCTAATTTACAAGGCCATGATCAAGAGCATCCAGCGAAAGACACGCTACAGCCGTGTTGGGAAAAGGAGAGGGGGACAACGAAAAGCTTTGGGTGGACAGTGGTAAAGAAAGCAACGGAGCTGCAAGTTAATGGGATGATGGTTAGCCCAACTATACCATTGCCAGTAATTAAACCCTGGATGCTACCAGAGGTCAAAGTGGATTTTACTGTGTTGGAGGAGAAAAACAAGGATGGGGCATGTACTGCATGGAAAGTGGAGCAATATATTAAGGGGTACCATGGATATGTTAAGATGTACACAGACACATCAAAGAGTAGAGACAACAGGTTGGGAGTTGCATTTATTTTTCCTGAATTCCAGATAATAGTGAGGAAAAGGATCAGTGATGAGTTATCTGTATATACTGGGGAAATGATTGCGCTACTATTGGCGACACAATGGATAGAGGAGATGAGGCTGTTGAAAACAGTTATTTGTTCAGACTCAAGTTCAGCATTAGCTAGTTTGCAAACTGGGCATTCAGAAAGTAGAGAGGACGTTTTATTGGAAATACAACAAACAATGTATAGAATACAGATGATGGGACTGGCAGTGCTATTTGTATGGGTGCCTGCACATATTGGTGTGCAAGGGAATGAGCTGGCAGATAAGGCGGCGAAAGAGGCCATACAGATAAAGGACGTTGACCTGAGAGTTAGTATGAGTAAGAAGGAAATCAAGAGTGTGGTGAAGGACAGGCTGAAGGGGAGGTGGCAAAAACAGTGGGATATGGAGAAGAAAGGGCGTTGGTATTATATGGTTCAAAGGAAAGTGGGAGAGAGGAGTGGTGCAGGGAGAAACAGGAAAGAGGAGGTACTATTATCAAGTTTGAGGTTTGGACATACAGGGTTGAACAGTACACTTTATTTGATGGGTAAAAATGGTACGGGAAAGTGTGACTTTTGTGGGCAACTGTGGAACATGTTATGGTACACTGCCTGAAATATGAACAAGAAAGGAGGATTCTGAGGAGGAATCTAGGGAAAATCAACATGCAATATATAATAACGGATGTTTTACGAAATCGAGTAGGGAAGGAAGGGTATAGATTTTTGTTTCAGTTTCTCAGGGCGACTAATCTGTAGGGGAGGATATAGACACAGGTCATTTTGATCCACACTCCATACCAGTCGGTGGCGGTAATGCACTCTTTGTTGTTTGTCAACCGCCAAGAAACACCAGTAGAAGAAGAAGAAGAAGATTTGCAAGTGCGAAGAAACAGCGTGAGTGCAAAGAGAAAGGCTGAAGTTGAGAGCAGGAAACATGTCCAAGCAACAACATTTCTGAGTCCAAGCAGAAAGTTTGAGCGCAAGCAGAGCAAATCCAAGCATGAGCAGTGACTATTTGAGTGTGAGAGCAAGGTTTTGAGGGAAATAATTATAAGTCTGTACGTAATATCTGTGAGAAATGCTCTCAAATTGAAATAATGCGCTCTTGAATAAAGATAGGAATATAACTTTATACAGGTGCATTAGTCAGACCGTAGGGCATAACACAGTATTCGTAGTGCCCAGTGGTGTTGCTAAAAGCCGTCTTCCACTCATCTCCCTCTCTGATGCGGATAAGATTATACATGCTGCGTAAATCCAACATTGTAAACCAGTGCGCCCCATGCATTTGTTCAACCGTGGTACCAATGAGCGGTAAAAGATAACGGTACTTTACTGTGGCAGTTTTTAGAGTCCTGTAGTCGATTCAGGGCCGCAGACCTCCATCTTTCTTTTTTACGAAGAAGAATGATGATGACACTGGAGAAGACGATGCCCGAATGAATCCCTGACTGAGCGCCTCCTCAACGTAGTTCTCCATCGCCTCCGTCTCTGCCAGAGATAACGGATATATATGGCTCTGTGGTAGGGCAGCTCCTGGTAACAGAGTAATGGCACAGTCACCTGGTCGGTGAGGGGGCAATTGTGTAGCCTTAACTTTAGAGAAAGCTACCATTAGGTCCCGATACTCTGCGGGGATGGTTACTGGTGTGCAATCAGCAGGGCTCTCTACTGACGTTGCCCTCACTGGTATTGACAGGCACTTCATACGGCAGTCTGGAGACCAGTCCTAAATTATCCTGTCCCTCCAAGAAATAACGGGATTATGTACGTGCAACTATGGTAAACCCAACACTATGGGATGAGAGGAGTTAGGCATAACATAGAAGGATAAACGTTCTCGGTGTACCTTATTCACAGCGATAAATAAAGGCTGTGTGACCTGTGTGATTGTGCCCCCTCCAATAGGCCTCCCATCCAGGGCATGGACAGACACGGGGGGACTCAGATATTGAGTGGGGAAGCCCAATCTGTCCACCAATCCCTGATCCATAAAGCTTCCCGCTGCTCCTGAATCTACTAATGCTGCAACAGACTCGAACCTGGCATACTCAGGCAGGCACACAGGTACAGACAATGCAAAAAAGTAATGGCAGGTAAGAGAGGGTTTACCTTGGTCTCAGTGGGACTGGTAGTTGGACGTCTGCGAAGACCCTCCTCTCGGGGTGTGGTGAGGGGACAGTGCGCCAGGACATGACCCTCTTTCCCGCAGTACAAACACAATCCGGCCCGTAGTCGGCGTCTGCGTTCACCCGCAGATAGGCGTGTTGTTCCCATCTCCATGGGCTCCTCTTCTGTCGGTCTCGGGACGTGTGTCGTGGCTGGGGGCCGGCTGGGACGCTTGCGTGCCCTGAGTAGCCTATCCAACTTCACCGCCATACCTATGAGTTGGTCCAGTGACAGCCTGTCATCCCGACATGCCAGCTCCGTTTGGACCTCCTCCCTAAGGCCACGGCGGAATACTGTGACCAACGCCTCCTCGTTCCAACCACTACGCGCTGCTGTGGTCCGAAAGGCCAAAGCGTATTCCGCTGCGGTCTGGGCTCCCTGACGTAGCTGGAGTAGCCGTTCACCCTCCTCTTTTCCGTTGGGGGGATGATCAAAAACGGCACGTAGAAGGGCTGTGAACTCCTTATATGAATCTACCTCAGGTCCCTGACGGTCCCAAATGGCGGTGGCCCACTCTAGCGCCCTGCCAGTCAGAACCGATACCATAGTGGCCACCTTGGCTCGGTCCGAGATGTGCCGACCTGGTTGATGGGCAAAATATAACCCACACTGTAAAAGGAAACTTCTGCACTTTAAAGGGTTACCATCGTAGCGTTCCGGGAGGGCCAGGCAGGTCTCATCAGGGACAGAGGTGGATTCATCGGCAGCTGGGATGGTGATGCCACAGGAGAGGCGTCCTTGGACGTATCCAACCTCCGTAAGGTTTGTAGCATCTCCTTCATGGCTGCGCTGAACTCCATCAACTGGTGGTGGTGTTGTGCCAGGACACGCTCGTGTTCTCCTACCGCGTAGGTTAAACCTGCCGGTCCTGCTGACTCCATAGTAGTGGTTGGTTATTCTGTCGTGCTGTATTAGATAGGCTGGAGACAGACGCAAGATAGCAGTTTCCACAAGGAAGATGGTTTAATGACAAATGCTATTGCCAACAAGCGGCTTGGAAAAATACAGTATCCACTCAAGTGATCACTTGATCAAACAAAACCCTAGTGCCACATGCACAGTCTAGAAAAATAGAACTTAGGTTTCGTCTATACAAAGGAGTATGCTATAGTAACAGCAATGCACAAAGAATAATAACCAACAACTAAACAGAACAAACTGAGGCTATATATAGGGTGTGGTACAGATAATTATCCCCATCAGGTGTGCGTAAAGGGCAATCAAGCCGAAACTAAAGGGCCATCAATAAGACAGGGAACTGGAGCACCGAATGGGGATCGAAGCCGGATTGGATGCGACGGTGGCGCTGTCTTTGGTAATGATTATGCATGCAACAAATCACCTCTTATTGTAGGGAATCATTATCCCATTTAAATCACTTTTCTTTCTTTTTTTAAATAGCAATAAATAGAGTTGTACAGCTTTATAAGCTGGTCTCTGAAAGAGGAAGTAGACTGTTGTCAACATCAATTTGAAATATATGCATAGTGCCGGAATACAGCTACATATCCATTGAAACGTTTAGGTGAATCAGATTGACCAGTTTGTTGGTATTGTTGTTCCAATCTTTACAGGGTTACATGGTTGAGCAATCCAGTACCGTTAGGCAAAAAGCGACTGAGAAGTCATTTTGGCTTTTTAACAATTGTTATTTGAATTAAAAGCCTAATTAAATGTAAGGTGTGATCCAGTGAGGTGTTCAGTCACTCTGGTTGCTACAAAAGCCTGCACCTCATTTGGCTGGCTCTCCTTCCAATTCTCCGCTGCTAATGATTGGAACGATCTACAAAAATCCCTGAAACTCGAGTCCACTATCCAATCACCTTTAATGCAGTACTTTCGGATCTACTGACAGATCACTGCACATGTTGACTCTACCCCCTCTTTTTGCCAGTTTATGCCCTAGTGACCTCCTCATACCCTTAATACATCTTGCACATACTCCACTGCACAGCTGTCTTTGTATAATTTGCACATTCATATATTTTATCCATGCTCTTTGTTTACCTATCCTATTTTTATTTCTCTTGCACTGCCACTTTACATTCCAAATAATCTACCTCTCTATTTTAGACCATATTTGAACTGAAGGCACAGTATTTTTTTATCCTACCATATACTATATATACAGTTGTGTTTGAAAAAATAACAGTGTGTTCAAAAAAGCTCACAATCCTTATAATAGCTTTTTTCCATACACGCAAATGCATTGGGAACACTGCACAGTCTATTCCAAATAAAAAAATAAAGAAAAAATCTATGAAATTTGTTTTTACTTTACAAAAAGCAAAGAAAATAATGTTAGGCTGTTCAAAAAAATAGCAGTGTCTGCCTTTGTCTTTACAAACTCAAAATATTTACTGTATAAACTGAAAGATGCTTAAATATTTAGCCGTCCTGTGTATCACTGAACTACTATTTAGTTGTATATCCACAGATTCTGAGAACTGATTCACATCTGTGTTGCATGGAGTCGACCAACTGTGTGAACAGGTATTCCAGCCCAGGACGATTGGACTACAGAACTGGAATTACTGGATTAATGTCCGGGAATGGGCTGGCCACTCCATAACTTCAATCTTGTTGGTCTGGAACCAAGATGCTGCTCACTTACTGGTGTGTTTGGGGTCATTGTCTTGTTGGAACACCCATTTCAAGGGTATTTCCTCTTCGGCATAAGGCAACATGATCTCTTGAAGTATTTTGGTTTATTCAAACTGATCCATGTTACGTCCCCCAGTCTTGTCAATTGTTCTGTGTGCGTTTGTTTGTGCTCTGTGTCTCTTCTGTACAGGTGGTGCTCATCAGAACATAATCAGCAGTTATCAATGACTCCTCCCTCCCGTTATCTGGTACACCTGGGTTCAGCAATCATCACAATCTCCCATCATTCCCTTCTGTATATTAATGTGTGCCATTTTGTTATTCTCTTTCTCTCTCTCTCTGGTTAGGCTGCCTGTGCTTAAGCTCTGTGTTTGTTGTTTATGAGTAGTGTGCTATTTAAGTGGGAGCTTTGTTTGTTTGTTTGTTTGTTTGATTGCTTGAGTGAGAGTTAGGCCTATTTTGTGTGCTAGTTGTCTTTGTATCAGTCTTGTACGTATTCATCATTATTGTCATTATTCTTTACTATTACCATTACTATATTTATTATTTGTTCTTTGTTCTTTCCAGGGAAAAGGGGAACACTTGGGAGTGTTAAGCAAGCCATCCATGGATATACATCACCCGTAGGGTACTCCATTGTCTAAACACACCAGGTTAGATTTGTGCGGTCCACCCCCTGTAATTTTGGTTAGGATGCCTGAGTGCCAGTTTAGTTTGTGTTGTGTTTGGACAGTTAGGACAGGTTAGGGGTTGGAGTTATATTATTGTTTCTTTGATTTGGAACCGCACAGCCTCTTCTCCCAAACCTATTACCGTGGCTAAAATAAAAGCCCTTTTGTTGAAATGGTATACTGCTGCTTCCGTGTATATATGGTATACTGCTGCACCTACGACCCCATACCTCTTTTGCTGACCGCAGGGTGTCCTTGGGCAGAACGTAACAATCCATGATCCCTGGTATGTGGCAGATAGACCTGACACCATAGTATTGGAAACATCCCCATTTAATGATGCTTGCACCACCATGGTTCACTCTCTTCACAGAGTACTGTGGTTTGAATTCAGAGTTTGGGGGTCGTCTGCAGGCTGTCTGCGGCTCCATGCCCGGATTAACCAATGGGCATTATGGGCACGGGCCCAGGGGCCCATGCGCACTTGGGGCCCAAGCAAAGGAAAAAAAAATATTTACATTTCAGATAATGACACCATGTATAACCACAGAAAAGGCATGCTGATATTTGTATTCATTTAAATATAATTATATAATTGGTCAAGCGCAGGTGTGGAAAGCACTGACATAAAAACCCGCCCCTGCATAGCCTTCAAATAACCCAATCGCGCGGACGGTGGATCTGTCGTTGTAAGTCAAGAAAATGAGTACGAGAAGCGGTTGTACTAAACGCAAACGAAAAAGAGAAAAGGAGAAGGAGGTGTCTTTATTAAGACAGGTTCCATCTATCAAAACATTCTTCAAAAGTAGCCAAGCCTAGTAGGAGAATCGGGGTGAGGAATGTGTGGTAGATCATAACGAGCAAGCTAACCAGGGACCCGAGGAGGCTAGTGTTAGCAGCGCAGCACAACCTGCTAGCTGTACCTGTAGCAGCAGCAGCGAGCAGTGGTTTAATCGGGTGTCTGACCTAACATTGTGGGGGGTAATCGACGAGGATGCTCGTGCTGTTGTTATCGTTCGTGGACCTGCTGCCTTTCATAATAGAAAGAGCAAATATCTAGTAATTATCTAAACTCGTGATGGTGGTTTGGGTGGTAAGGTGCGCTCCCTTACTAATGATCAGTGCTGTCAACTGCCAAATAGGGAAAAGGTTTCCAGAATCTGGATCGCCTATTCACCATCTACAGGTAATATTTTTTGCTTTGCCTGTATGCTTTTTTTCTACCAAGAAAAATACATTTTATTTTCTGAGTGGAAACACCCCAAACGTGTGCGTGAGCATGAGAAAAGAACAGAGCATTGTAATTGTATTTTAGCATTCGGCACTCATCTGTCACTGGGAGCGGGACTGTGAATGCTAAACTAGTGCAGCAGCTAGATAGAGAGAAACAGTATTGGCGGGAGGTGCTCAAGCGGGATGTGTAGGTTAAATTAAATATAGAAATAAAATTTACATTTAGGGCATTTGGCAGACATTTTTATCCAAAGCGACTTACATGTAGTACATTTGTCAATATAGGTTATACACCAGAAAATGTAATTTGTAAGCAACCAATATTATACCAGAATATTTACAGCATCTTGTAATGTGTCTACGACCATTCAATCACCAAACAAAATGCCTAGTGGACTTGAATAATAGAGTGCCAAATACATGCAAAATCTTTTAGTATAAAGTAAAAATATTAGAAAGAACAGTAAAAAAAACATTTAGGGAAGAAACTTGAGTTAAGATTTTTCATGGTTTTTGACAAGTTTACCTATACTGTTTGCATCCTTTTCCTCACAGAAAGAGGAGAGGGGGAGAGAGAGAGCGGCAACCCCTGGAGGGCCGAGGAGGACAGGACAGGAGAGAGACAGACAGGAAGGAAACATTAATGGGTGTGTGTATGTGTTTGTGTGTGAATTATGGAAGAATTTGATTAATAGAACTGGTTTGGTAAAGGTGAGGCACTATGTGCTTGCATATGCCAGCTAGGTGCTCACTAGAGGTTTTACCACAGGGTGAGCAATGAACATCCGGTTTGGCAAATTGACGCAAATAAGGAAGTGCCTTAAACCTGCATTCTATCTGAATTCCAGCTGGGGGTGATAATTCTGGTTGCAAAAGAGCTCGTTTTCTGTAATGGTCTATGGGAATGAGAGACATAATATACTGGATTTATTCCCTCAGTAAACATTTTCATAATGAGTATATGGTCTCAATCGCTAGATTTAAGCCTTCTGCAGTTTATCATGATGTTCATTTTTTGAATTATGGTCTCGTTGATTTTAAAATCGGCAATAAAGCAAAGGGGCGTTTAGGGCGTGGTTATGGCGTGGTTATGGCGTTCGGTTGTACGACAAGACAATCAAAGCAGTTGGCATTTTACTTTTTTCCGGTAAGTATCGTTACATTTTGTTTTACATTATGTTTTAATACTGTTTTTCGTCAGCATCCCAATTAATATCTGTTAGCTAGCTAGATTACTCCTCCCTCTAGTCCTTATTCGGTATCTGTGCGCCGTAGAGGATGGTCGCATGGACAATGGCTCTGTTCACTCTACCCAGGTTTTGGCTTATTACTGTTTTGTTAGTTTTTATTTCTGTACATTTCTGTACATACATACATACAGTATGATCGACTAGCACTTTTGAACATATGCAATTCACTGGATACAGGATATTTTTCCACTTACTGGAGCGATTGCTGCGACTCCACTTTCCTACCGTCGACTTGTTTACTCATACGCAGGCGGCGAAGGAGTAAGAAGCGGGGAAAACGTGCCGGAATTCTGTGCAGATCTCGGACAAGATACTGCAATCCACCGTTACCGAGCATTTTACTTGCAAATGTTCAATCACTGGACAATAAAATGGACAAACTTCACGCTCGGATTATCTTCCAGCGGGACATTGCTAACTGCTGCGTGCTAGCGTTCACGGAGACCTGACTGGATCCCACTATCCCGGACACGGCTGTTTCGCCAGCTGGTTTTTCCATCTACCGGCAGGATAGAACCTCGGAGTCAGGTAAACAAAAAGGAGGAGGGGTTTGCATTATGATTAACTCCCGTTGGGGCTCGGATGCTGCAGTTATTTCAACACACTGCTCACCGGACCTGGAGCTACTAACTGTAAACATACGGCCCTTCTATCTCCCACGGGAGTTTTCGTCCGCTATAATCACAGCAGTCTACTTACCCCCGCAGGCGGATAAAGCGCGCGCGCTTGAGGAAATATATGGAATAATAAATGGCCTGGAGGACGCTCACCCTGAGTCTGTTTTTATTGTTGTTGGAGACTTTAACAGGACAAACATGAAAAAAATGCTGCCCAAATTCCATCAGCACATTTCTTTTCACACTCGAGGTGACCAGACTCTTGACAATTGTTATTCCAAAATCCGTAACAGCTTTAAACCCATCCCCCGCCCTGCCTTTGGAAAGGCAGATCACATCTCCATTCTTCTCCTCCCAGTCAACGTCTGAAACAGGAAAAAACGTTTTTTCGAGCAGTCCAAAAATGGAGTGACCAAGCCATCACTACTCTCCAAGACTGCTTCGAAACCACAGACTGGGAAATTTTCCTTATTGCAGCTGGCGACAACATTGATGAATACACTTACTCTGTCACAGCATTCATCACCAAGTGCATAGATGATGTCGTTCCTTGGGTCAAGACCTTCCCCAACCAAAAGCCCTGGGTTAACGGTAATGTCCATGCCAAGCTTGCAGCACGGTCCTCTGCCTATAACTCTGGGGACCTGGAGGCTCTGAGGAGGGCCAGATATGACCTACGGAAGGCCATCAGAGATGCTAAAAGAGGCTATAGGGACAAATTGGAGTCCAACTACAACAGCTCAGACCCAAGGCGCATGTGGTGTGGACTGCGGCAGATAACGGAGTACAA
>JACXGM010035147.1:0-11679 GCA_016801145.1 Umbra pygmaea | reverse complement strand
CCCTGCCCTTGATAAAACACAGTGGACCAACACCAGCAGCTGACATGGCACCCCAGACCATCACTGACTGTGGGTACTTGACACTGGACTTCAGGCATTTTGGCATTTCCTTCTCCCCAGTCTTCCTCCAGACTCTGGCACCTTGATTTCCGAATGACATGCAAAATTTGTAGTTGTTTTGTTGTGCTGCTTCTCTGTAGCCCAGGTCAGGCGCTTCTGCTGCTGTTTCTGGTTCAAAAGTTGCTTGACCTGGGGAATGCGGCACCTGTAGCCCATTTCCTGCACACACCTATGCACGGTGGCTCTGGATGTTTGTACTCCAGACTCAGTCCACTGCTTCCGCAGGTCATCCAAGGTCTGGAATCGGTCCTTCTCCACAATCTTCCTCAGGGTCCGGTCACCTCTTGTCGTTGTGCAGCGTTTTTTGACACACTTTTTCCTTCCCACAGACTTCCCACTGAGGTGCCTTGATACAGCACTCTGGGAACAGCCTATTTGTTCAGAAATTTCTTTCTGTGTCTTACCCTCTTGCTTAAGGGTGTTAATGATGGCCTTCTGGACAGCAGTCAGGTCGGCAGTCTTACCCATGGTTGCAGTTTTAAGTAATGAAACAGGCTGGGAGTTTTTAAAAGCCTCAGGAATCTTTTGCAGGTGTTTAGAGTTAATTAGTTGATTCAGATGATTAGGTTATTAGCTCGTTTAGAGACCCTTTTCATGATATGCTAATTCTTTGAGATATGAATTTTGGGTTTTCATGAGCTGTATGCCAAAATCATCAGTATTAAAACAATAAATGACCTGAAATATTTCAGTTGGTGTGCAATGAATCTAAAATATATGAAAGTTTAATTTTTATCTTTACATCATGGAAAATAATGAACTTTATCACAATATGCTAATTTCTTGAGAAGGACCTGTATATTACTGCAATAGACAATAAATAATAGCTATGAAAACGTTTTCCTGGAATTACATAATAAAGCAATTTGTGCAATGGTAACATTTGAGAATAGGTTCTCAGGTAAGTTGACTAGCTAGCAAGTTGGTTTTATGAACTCAATTCATCCGTCCTACCAAATAGTTCATATCCTATTTCCCTTTCAAATTGTCCTCTCGGGAACACCACAGCAAGTGCTAAATGGTCAAAGATCGATTACATGATTGGAAAAAGCAGCATGTGGTCAAAGATTCTTATCACACATTTAGTTTAACATGGAAAGCCATTATTCACACATAGGAGGCTACAGATTAATCAACCATGTTGCACAATTGATCTAAGCTTCTAGCTCTCTTTGAAAGCTAGCTACCATTCTGCACCTCCCTCACCTAGTCAAAATTTGATCTAACCTAAAATTCTAGATCAGAAAATAAAACAATAGTAGAAACATTTTCCTTTGATTATACTACATATCAAAAAATAATTTGTTACACATCTACAGTATACGCATGTCATTACCATATTGTACTACTGTAGGTTCCAACCGCATTTGTAAAAGTATATGACATAGTGACATATTTTGATGAATTTACATTGTATGCCATGCTGTGCCCTGCTAATGTTTAGGTGTTAAAAGATCATAAAAATGCCAGGTTAATGCCATCATTATGACAAACATTCGATTGATGCATTCTATTTATACATTTTAATCAAACACGCCTGACCGTATGCTTCAGGGACCCTCTAGCAGGATCACACAGGCGTGATCGCACCTGTCAAAGAGTTAAAGTGATATGGTAGAGGGAAAAGAAAAAACTCCAGAGGTTATAAAACCCACCAGTACATTGTACCTCACAGGCTTCCTTATTCCACATTTGGTACTGACCACTGCAGACTGGGAATACACCACAATAGGTGCAGTTTTGGAGAAGATCTGACCCAGTCGTCTAGCCATCACAATTTGGCCCTTGTCAATGTTACTCAACTCCTTACGCTTGCCCGTTTTTCCTGCTTCTAATTCATACATTTTGAGGACAAAATGAAGAAGAGGATTTGAGCGACGATGATGAAGATGATGCATTTCATCATTCATCACTGAACAGTCACAGCATCTGTTCGCTTGAGTGAGAAGGGAAGCAAACAATTTCTTGATCAACATACGGGGTACATTAGATTTGAATATATTGTATAGTGTTTCCTAAAAACATTCTCAAATGAGCTAATTATTACATACTTTCACATTACATAGTAAATACATTTCAACATACAATTACTCATAAGACATTGTATTGTTTTGAAAGTACTAAACACCTCCCTGTCATAACTGCTAAAAGTTATTGAGTGTGTACCGGTATATCCAGAAAGAGTACAGTATATACATGCTAAGTATTCTCACAATAATCAGCCAAATAATTGTATTGTTCAAATAAGATCTCAAGGACTTCAAGTCACAGTACAAATCTAAATAGTTCAAAAGGTTTCTCGTTGTTAAAGACATTTCAACCTGTCACCACCCTGACTTCATGAAGGATTTTACCTCAATCAACCATTCCTTTAAAGAACGTATGGGTTGCCATGGTCTTCTTAGTGTAAGATCCTAGAAATATTCAACATCCAAAAGAGTTTCTCTAAGATTTGGTAAACACATCAGTTTACATCCCTATTAGTAATCCATCCAGCTCCTGCCAGTATCTAGCAACTTGCACAACCATTAAGAATGGGACGACATTCTGCAGGCCTTAATCGACAACTTGATCAACTCAGGAAAAGAGATTTGTTGTGATGGATGAGACAAATGGTGGTGTAATGTGTGCAAGTTACAGGGATAAATGGAGACAGAATGCAAAGGAAAATAAGGATGTTTATATATAACAAAAATACAGTAATGCGTATGGGGAAGCCCGGGACTGCAGATAACACAAGCAACGCTTGCACTTAACACACATACATAAAGCCAATGAGCTACTGCTAACTGAACCCAACCAAGAACCTAAATACAGCGCACCGTCTGTGTTATGTCCAGGCAACCATGATGCCACACTTATTTCTTCCAAGGTATCTGTGACCAACTGGGTCCATGACCATTCCAGACATGGCAGAAGTACTGATACCATTCCACTTTTTTTAATATCACAATTATCCAGGAGTGCACTTTTGCATTACGTTCTTTTGTTGTTATTCCATGTCAAGTAATTGTATTTGGTTAAGTGCTGGGTTCACTCCTTGAATACTATTAAACAACCATTACTATTGCACCTAGCACCTGTCTCATATCTTGATAACACATTGTGACAGTTACTTTAAAGGGTAACACAAATGAAAATGGCACGGGAACAGTTATTGGGACCCTTAACCTAACATTTCGTTGCACAGCCTTTGGAGAAAATCTCTATAATCAGGCACTGTCTTTGGCTGTGAATGAGATTCATACACTTCTCAACAGATAATTTGGCTCACTGTTCTGAGCAACCTGCTCAAATTCTCTCACGTTTGATGGGTGTCTTTTACCAACTGTGAGTTTCAGGTCTTTCCACAGATGTTCGATGGGATATAGCTCAGGACTCATAGAAGGCCACTTCGGAATTGTTCATTGTTTTCTTCTCATCCATTCTTGGGTGTATTTTCATGCATGTTTTGGATCATTATCCTATTGGAGGAAACATGACCTACTGTACAACTTAGGCACAGCCTTCTGACACTGAGCTGTACTTTTTTCTACAAAATGCTTTGATTTTTTTGTTGTCTTCTGCAAAGCAACTCCAAAACATCAATGAGCCTTTTCCTGTTGTTGTGATATACCAATAAGCACTACTTTAGTTTCATCTGTCCAAAGACTTTTTTCCCAGGTTGCATGTATATTGCATAAATATACAGTATATACTATATACAATTGAATGCAAAAGTTTAGGCACCCCTGACAATTTCCTTTTCATTTATAAATATTTTGGTGTTTTGTATCAGCAATTTCATTTTGATCTATCAAGTAACATGGCATTCCAAGACAAACACTTGCTACCAACAGTAGAATTTGGTGGAGGTTCCATCATGTTGTGGGGCTGTGTGGCCAGTGCCAGTACTGGGAATCTTGTTAAAGTTGAGGCTCGCATGGATTCCTCTCAATATCAGCAGATACTTGAGAATAATGTAGAGGAATCAGTCACAAAGTTGAAGTTACGCCGGGGCTGGATATTTCAACAAGACAATAACCCAAAACACTGCTCAAAATCTACTCTGGCATTTATGCAGAGGAACAAGTACAATAATCTGGAATGGCCATCCCATTCCCCAGACCTGGATATCATTAAAAATCTGTGGGGTGATTTGAAGCAGGCTGTCCATGCTCGGCAACCATCAAACCTAACTGAATTGGAGATGTTTTGCAAGGAGGAATGGTCCAAAATTCCTTCATCCAGACACTCATTACAGGCTATAGGAAGCGTCTAGAGGCTGTTATTTCTGCTAAAGGAGGCTCAACTATAAATTTATGTGCTATTTCTGTTGGGGTGCCCAAATGTATGCACCTGTCTAATTATGTTTTGATACATATTGCACATTTTCTGTTCATCCAATAAACCTCATTTTACAACTGAAATATTACTTTGTCCTTCAGTTATTTGATAGATCAACATGAAGTTGCTGTAGTCAGGCTTTCATGTGTTTCTCTCTTAGAAGTGGGGTCTTCCTGGGTGTTCTACCATAGAACACATTTTCCTTTGGACAATGATGGATAATGTGACATGTATATGTTGCACCTAGAGCTTGAACATTGGCTTGGATACTTTTTACTGTATATTACCTTCTTTCTAACCTAAAAGGCCACCTGTCTGGTTTTACTTCTCTTTATCACGAAACACACAGTCTCACAAAACAGCAGAGGACTTTTTTCCATGTAGGCTGGCTGAATGAGTGATTATATGACTGACGACACTTGTGATACTAATTTAAAGTGAATGGTCTGCTTGAGGTGACCCTACAATTATTTCATGACTTCCAAAGGGTGTCAATATTATAATACTATTGTCCAAGCCATTTTATGTCTTTATACAGTAAAAAAAGAAAATATTCTCACAGCTTTCTTGATTTGTTCCAGTGCAAATGAAAGTCATCATATAAATAATAATAATATGTTTATTTTATAGTGCCTTTCAAGAACCCAAGGTCGCTTCACAAAATAATGCAGCCTTCCCCAAACCAGGCCCCTGAACCCAACAAAAAATCTACCTGTCCTTTACTTTAAGGGAAATAATGTTCTGTCAAAATGCTTTTTAAACCCTTATCATCATAAACTGCAAAGTCATTGTGAGAAACGGCTATTAATTCTGTGTGAATGCTGTGTGAGAGAGAGAATCACACACTGTTCAAGCTTTAGGCAGTCTAAATTATGTTACACACTGGCTTTGCTAGAACCGTAATTAGCTTGCCAAAACATTGAGTAGTTCGCCGTAAGCCAGAAGTTAAATTAAATTATCTTTCAACTTACTCATGCGGGGGGAATTGAGATAAAAACACTTGAGATAAAATTTAATTAAATTAAACATACTTATGTTATTGTTATTGACCCTCTCCATTTAATGAATTCACAATAAATGCTACATATGGGGTACTTTTATTTTGACACGAGGGAAGCAGCAAAGAACTGACACTATTGAGAAACTGTAATGGTCTATAAGGTAACAGACCCTGGAAAGTGTGTTTTATTTCTGCCTGGTTTATGAAATCATACTATCCAATATACAGTGGAGAGTAGACACTGCATGTGTACACTAAATCAAAGCAAAAATATACTTTACCTGGGGCAAAGATGATTTCCACTTCCATCATCCATAAAAAACTGGAAGCTTTCACTATTGAAGAATCTTGCAATAGAAAAACACACAGTTCAGAACTTGTTGACTGCCATCCAAGATGGATTTGAGCATTTCTGAAAGGCAAAGAGTGGCTCTACCCCTTATTACATCCTTAATATTAATGAAAATGTTGTCAGGTGTTTCAATTAGATCATGCAGTTAATAAAACATTCCTCAATTAGAAGGTTTGCATTCTGTTAAGAATGGTGTACAGTAGGACTACAGTATACTGTATGGTTGTTAATAATGGCTTATAAATCAGACATTTAATTATACATTACAATACTATTCTGTTTTTCAGAGATTTGTATAATAATTAATAATAACAATTACTTCAACTTAAATAGCACTTTTTCATTAAACCCAAAGCACAGTGACGTGGAAAGCCCACCTCATCCACCTCCAATGTGTAGCATCCACTTGGGTGATTCATGGCAGCCATTTTGCACCAGAACACTCACCACACATTAGATATTAGGTGGAGAGGTGAGTAGTTATATATGAACGCTCACCACACATTAGATATTAGGTGGAGAGGTGAGTAGTTATATATGCCAATTAGGAAGGAGGGAGATCATTAGGTGGCCATGATTGAAGTGAGGCCTGGTTGGGAATTTAGCCTTGACACTGGGGTAAACACCCCTACTCTTACGATAAGTGCCATGGGATTTGTTATGACCACAGAGAGTCAGGACACTCGTTTTATGTCCCATCAGAAAGATGGCACCAGGGAATGCATTGGGAATGTTCTCTAGACCAGAGGGAAGAGTGCCCCCTACTGGGCCTCCAACACCACTTCCAGCATTATTGGTCTCCCATCCAGGGACTAACCATGCCTGAACCTGCTTAGCTTTAGAAGCAAACCAGCAGTGGATTACAGGGTGCTATGCTGCTGGCTGCATCCCATTTTACTAGACAGCATCCCAACAATGTATGACCACACACTCAACACTCAACCATCCAATGGCAGTGTGTTGATCATATTGGTCTAATTCATACAGACAGCGCAAAATAAAAAACGTGCTGCAGAATTTAGAAAGTTGACACATTCCAGCTGGACAGACAAACGGAGAGCATATGGGCTCTACTTTGTGGTCACACAACAATTATGACATGAGGTGTCAAACTCACCGAAGAAACCCATTACTCACCTGAATTGGAGTTGTGATAACCACATGGACAGATTAGGTTTGACAGTTAACCTGACAGCCGCTCTGTCACTAGCTTCTTGTGAGTCTCATTTTGCCATCCAGATGAGAAGCTAGACTACTCTCTCACTGTCTTGACTCTATAGTCAATATGCATATTGGCATATTGCAAGAAAGGAGACCAAAGTACATCCTCCAGCTCGTGTAGTAATTGGAAATCTTCAGTTGAGATTCCATATAAATCAAGCTTAGATACGCAGAATCTAGTGTTGTATATAGGTTGCAGATTTCAGTTAATAATTGCATGCAAAGAAAATGCTAAACTAAATTCTAAACGTGAATACTTTATTGCCCATAATGTATTGTTCAAATGCTGTCCGTATCCTAAAATGAAGGCAATATACAAGTATTACAATTTCTAAGTGCTTCATCCAATATGAATGGAAATAGCTTCATGTAAAAGTTGACAGGCTACAATTTAGCCATCAGAAACACAAACTGTGGCAGTCATCAGAAACACAAATTGCTAAGGTGAGTTGTACTAAACCTTTCTTTTTAGTAAACTTTGTGTACACACACAATGTTCCCAATGCTCGGGTTCATGTTTACAGACCCTGGTGATACTTCGAGAAAAGTTTCATGTTGTGTCAAGCCTTCTTAGTGTTTTAAAAATAGCTATTTTGATGCTATCATATTAATCACACCTGTTCAAAAGGCAATTTGATTGAAACTAAAAATATGGAAAATTCATCCACAATTAGGAGATTCCATCCTAATTATGCTTTTAAATTAAAGTTTGACTCTGGTACATAAAAAAGGACCTTAGGGTCGATTTACACTTTAATTAGCTATCTCAATTGAGGTGCTCTGGTTACGTTGCTAACTAGCTACTGCGTAGCAGTAAATTTAACGTTTGTAACGTGGAGCTAAAATATAACTAGTAGCTAATATATTAGTTACATTTAATCAGTACATTTATTTAGCTGAGTGAAATACTAGTACACTAATATCATTCTTGTGCCCAAAAAATTACAATTTCAAAATTGTCTTTACACAGGACAGTGAGACAGACAAGGATGGTACACTAACATTTTTTTATTTTATTTAACCTTTATTTAACCAGGAAAGGTCCCATGTGGTGCTGAGGCAGGCTGCAACGCAGCAGAAGACAGAGAAATAGAGGTTAGTGCTTTGGTAAAGCAATTAATAAATTTTGTTGATTATAAGGCCTTATGTTTGCCTAATAAATTGAAACTAGTAAATTTAAAGAAATCTACTCATTACCAAACCTTGCCTAACCGAGAGCAGTGATATTGATTCAAAGTTGGTTGTTTCTTGTCTCATGTGACATTTATGTACATGTCTAAAGTGTATTATCACATAGCCTTCTGGCACTTTCCAGCAGTTCACAGTACACTGTGAAGGAAACTCACATAGGAAAAAAAGAACACATTTCATTATGAACTTACAACTATGAATTTTCAAATAGAAACACATGACCTTATACAAAAACCCAGCTTTCTGACACTGAGTCTGACATTGCTCTCCAAAATGCCTTGGGTATGCTCCTTTTTTCATGATGCTTAGCACACATTCAAGGCATGCATGGCCAGAGGCAGCAAGGCAGCTCTTAAAACATCTGTTTCATTGTTTGGAATGTGCTTTTTTCTTTGAAAGCATGATTTTTTAAACCAAAAACCTTTTGTCTAACTTGTCAACAGGACAACCTCCCAGAAGGATTTTGGCATTTTTAGGTATTTTTTGACAATTGTCCTATGGGCTAGTGGTGGAACGTTATGATATTGTTATGGTATGATAATCGTTACGGAAAATATCACGGAAGGTATCACAGTGTATTTAATTTTTATATTTTTATGTATTAAATATGTTTGTACATACAGAGATATACACTATATGGCCAAAAGTATGTGGACAGCCCTACTAACTATTAAGTTCAGGGGTTTCAGCCACACTTTTGCTTATAGATGCTTACATTCCAGCACATAGACATGAAATTGCAATAGACCAGAATTGGCAGTACAATGGGTCATACTGAATAGCTCAGTGACTACAAATGTGGATGTCATTGGATGCAAACTTTGCCTGACTATGGGTTCTCTGATTTTCCCCGGGCCTCCTGCACGAGGCAACGCAAATTGGCATAGCGATGCCTGGGATTTGGGTTAGATAAGTCAGATTGTCTCTCTTGCCACGTTGCTCTCCAACGACTCCTTGTGTCCAGATCGGACGCCTGTGGGTTCAATCACAGAAGAATAGTTGGTGAACGTAATCATCCCATGCATGATCTGACTAAAGTCTTCCGTGTTGGATTCGCATTGCGAAAGGCATCGGCGGCTGGGCGATATGTGGTTGGATGAGCCATGTGCGCGCCTTTTGCCATCCCACAGATCTGTCCAAGGGGTTGCGGAGCTGCCGACAAGGCAGGAATAGATGGAATTGGGAGAGGAGAGAAGTTGGGGGAAACAAAAAGTCAGTGTAAAGTACATTGCCACTGGACTCAGTCTGAAGCAGTCAAAACCTTAAGGTAATGCAAAGGAGGTTTACTCTGACATGTGGGCTTGAATAGCAGACCTGCTGTTTGGAAAATTTTCTGTGGAAACTTATGGCAAGCCCCAACTTTCCCAAACTTTATGCCTATGGCAAGCAGTAACAAAATAATTTAAAATGGAAATTGGGTTAAGAAAGGGGACTAATTGCACAAAACAAGACTATGTTTATGCAAATTCTGATGGGTTCTGGCAGACTATATCAGGTATGCATGTGTGTTGAACTCTGACAGTATTTAGGGGTTAGGTAGGTTTTGCATTGAACCCTTTATTTTGATTTATAGAGGTGACCCTAAAGAGGTTTCCCAGCACTACAAAGGGGCAGGTTTCAATGAACAAGAAAAAATTGCATAACTGACATTTCACGCAACTCGACTGGAATAAAAAGAAAGTACAGTGTCAATTAATGTCTTTACATTCTGGAACAACTCGACTGGTATAAAAAGAAAGTACAGTGTCAATTAATGTCTTTACATTCTGGAACAACTCGACTGGTATAAAAAGAAAGTACAGTGTCAATTAATGTCTTTACATTCTGGAACAACTCGACTGGTATAAAAAGAAAGTACAGTGTCAATTAATGTCTTTACATTCTGGAACAAGTAGTCTATTTTGTGTTTTGTTCAGATCAAAGCTTGAAGAAAGTTGTTATAATGCAGAATTAGTTAATCTCACTATACTTTAATTTTTGTAACTGTGTGTTTGCTTTGAGTATATGTATAATAAAGGTGAATAAATACTTTTTTAAGTGACACAAACATTCTTTAATGTATTTCAAGTGCGTAATGGAATTTATTTTTAATTTCCAAATCATATTTTAAATTATATTTTCTAATTACATGTATTATGATATTTTAAATGCATTTCTCAAATATAACAGGAAATGCATTTAACATGCATTTAAAATATATCAATACTGTAATGATACTCCAAAGGTAAGAGAGAACAATGTTTATTATTGACAGGTATGAAATGTCCACGGGAAAGGCACAGAATAATCCAAAACAATGCAGAGGTCAGACCGGAATAGCATCTATATATGGCAAAGGTACAACTAGGGAAATCCAAAGGCAGACTAATCCAAACAATGCAGAGGTCAGACCGGAATAGCATCTATATATGGCAAAGGTACAACTAGGGAAATCCACAGGCAGAATAATCCAAACAATGCAGAGGTCAGACCGGAATAGCATATATATGGCAAAGGTACAACTAGGGAAATCCACAGGCAGAATACTCCAAAAACAATGCAGCGGTCAGACCATAACAACAACACATGAATGAATGAATGTAATAAGACTTGTACTTACAAATACCTCGCGAAGAGGGAATGGTGTGTGTGTGCTTTATATGTGGACTGGGTGAGTGCAGGTGTACAGAAATAGGCTGATTGAGTCCGGGCTATGGGAATTGTAGTTCTAAACATGCATGGCTAAGGAAGCTGTAGTCCACAGGAAGTAGAACTGGTGACTGGGAGTTGTAGTTCTGAGCAGTATAGACCAGGGAAGTGGCAGTTTCCAGGGAAGGGGAACTGGGAAACGTTACAGAACCCCCCCCCCCCAAGGCGCAGCTCCTGAGGCGCCAAAAGATGGACACGCCACAGGACACCAGGTGGCCGAAGACCCAGGCAGGAGACCGCAGCGGCAGAAACCAGGCGGGCGGAGGCACACCAGGGCGAAGCCGACAAGTAGACAGGGCTGGAGGACGGAGCCACGGCGGGCCGGAGGGTGGAGGCAGCAGCAGCGGCCCGGAGGGACAAAGAAGCAATGGAGGTCCAGAGGATAGAGGCAGCAGCGACGGGCCGGAAGGATGAAGCAGCAATGGCGGACCGGAGGGCGGAGGCAGCAGCAGCGGACCAGAGGGACGAAGAAACAACGGCGGTCCGGAGGACGGAGGCAGCAGCGACGGACTGGACAGCCGAGTCCGGGCAGGCGAAGGTCCGGCCGAGCAAGGGAGAAGCAGAAGCCGAGGCGAAGGCGGACCAGGCACCGGAACCACAGCAGACACAGGAAACTGCAAAAACACAGCGCAAACAGACACAGACCAACAGACAGACACAGGGACAGGGACAGAGGCCGACACTGGCACTGGGAGAGTAGCGGGACATGGCACTGGGAGAGCAGCGGGACATGACACTGGGAGAGCAGCGGGACATGACACTGGGAGAGCAGCGGGACATG
>JACXGM010035146.1:0-11910 GCA_016801145.1 Umbra pygmaea | reverse complement strand
GTTTATATCTGAGGCAGGAGGGCGTTTATATCTGAGGCAGGAGGGGTGAGTTAAAGAGTGGGAAGTATCTGTCTGTTGTTTTGTGTATATGCGTCTGTATGTGTGTATGTGTGTCTTTCTGTCTATGTGTGTTTCTGTGTGTTGTGGATATACTGTAGTTGAGGAGAGATTTGACTGTGTGTCTGCCCTTGTGCATAGATAGAGAGAGCAAAAAGAAATTGAAGAGAGAAAAAATAGAGAGAGAGAAGAGAGAGAGAAAAGAGAGAGAGGAAAGAGAGAGAGAAAGGAGAGAAAGGAAAGAGAGAAAAAAGAGAAAAGAAAGAGAAAAGACAGAGAGAAAAGAGAAAAGATAGAGAAAAGACAGAGAGAAAAAAGAGAAAAGATAGAGAAAAGACAGAGAGAAAAAAGAGTGAAACAAAGACAGAAAAGAGAGAGAAGAGAGAGAGAAATCTGTGCGTGCTGGGTGTGTGCATGCGTGCGTGTGTGCTGGGTGTGTGCGTGTGTGCTGGGTGTGTGCATGCATGCGTGTGTGCTGGGTGTGTGCTTGTGTGCGTGCTGGGTGTGTGCGTGCGTGTGTGTGTGTGCTGGGTGTGTGCATGCGTGCGTGTGTGCTGGGTGTGTGCGCGCTTGTGTGTGCTGGGTGTGTGCATGCATGCATATGTGCTAGGTGTGTGCGTGTGTGCGTGTGTGTGCTGGGTGTGTGCATGCATGCATGTGTGCTGGGTGTGTGCGTGCTGGGTGTGTGCATGCGTGCGTGTGTGCTGGGTGTGTGCGTGCGTGGGTGTGTGTGTGCTTGGTGTGTGCATGCGTGTGTGCTGGGTGTGTGCGTGTGTGTGTGTGCTGGGTGTGCAACCACAACCAGTGAAATTATGAAAGGTAAAAAATGAAAGCCCCTCTGTATAAAAATGTGTCCTTTCAGCCTGATGTTTACAAATAATGAATCATGTAAACATTCTGAGTTTTTTTTTAAGTGTTCAAGAAATCTAGTGTAACAGAGTGCAGAGTATTAAAAAAACATGTTCCACATCTGATCTCTGCAGGTTCTTAATGATGTACGCATCTTAATATCAGATAACAACACAACAACTGCCGCAAGTCACCAGTCAGTGATATCCTACTCTGGGATTAATACTTCAGCTCTTGTTACGGAACCAACGTGCAATAAGTTGAGAACCTAGCCCCAGGTTCTAATGACCAGGTAGGTTATCTGCAGTTTAAATAATGAAAAATGTTTCCTCAGTTGCTTGTTATTCTTTTTTGGACATGTGGGTAAATGCACAAGGAGACCAGTACCAAATGGCAGCTGAAAAAGAAAATCTGTTCGCAGTCTGTAAAAAAAAAGGAAACAAAACTGTTTAGGTGGATCAGCAGTCAATTATGATATTGCACTAGAGCTGTATTGGTTGTCCGATATTTTCAGCCATATTAGAAGATTATCAATACAACATCTGCTAATCATATCAGTGAATAATTAGCAGATGCTGTATTAACTGATATGAAATTGATATTATTTACAGTGCATACGGAAAGAATTCACAGCGCTTTACATTTTGTTATGCTACACCCTTACTCCGAAATAGATTAAATTCATTTTTTCCCTCAAAATTCGACAAACAATAACCCATAATGTCAATGTGAAAGATGTGTGTTTGAAATCTTACAAATTTGTTAAAAATAAGAAATGTAAAAAGCACATGTACTCTACATAAGTATTCACAGCCTCTGCTCAATACTTGGTTGAAGCACCTTTGGCTTTGGCAGCAATTACAGACTGAAGTCTTTTTGAGTATGATGCTAGAAGCTTGGCTTCAACCAAGAACTATTTTTCTTATCCTCGCATTCTTCTTTGCAGGACCTCTCAAGCTCCATCAGGTTGGATGGGAAGCATCAGTGCACAGCCATTTTCAAACCTCTCCAGAGATGTTCAATTGGGCTCTGTCTGGGACACTCAAGAACGTTTACAGAGTTGTCCTTTAGCCAATCCTTTGTTATCTTGGCTGCTTGCTTAAGGTCGTTGTCCGGTTGGAAGATGAACCTTCACCCCAGTCTGAGTTCCAGAACGCTCTGGAGCAGGTTTTCAGCAAAGACGTCTCTGGAAATTGCTGCATTCATCTTTCCCTCAATCCTAACTAGTCTCCCAGTGTCCTCCAGATGACGCATTCAGGGTTCAATCTTTGTTTCATCAGACCAGAGAATTTTGTTTCTTTCAGGTGCCTTTTGGCAAACTCCAGGGGGGCTCTCATGTGCCTTTTCCTGAGGATTGGCTTCGTCTGGCCAGTCTACCATACAGGCCTGATTAGTGGAGTGATGCAGAGATGGTTTTTCTTCTGGAAGGTCTCTCTCCACAGAGAAACAGTGGGATCTTGGTCACCTCCCTGACTAAGCTTCTTCTCCCCCGATGGCTGAGTTTGGCCGGGCGGCCAGCTCTAGAAAGTCCTGGTGGTTCCAAACTTCTTCCATTTAGGAATGATGGAGGCCACTGTGCTCATTGGGATCTTTAATGCTGCAGATATTTTTCTGTATCCTTCCCCAGATCTGTGCCTCGATACAATCCTGTCTCTGATGTCTACAGAAAATTCCTTGGACTTAATGTCTTGGTTTGTGCTCTGACATGCACTGTTAACTGTGACGCCTTATATAGACAGGTGTGTGCCTTTCCAAATCATGTCCAATCAACTGAATTTACCACAGGTGGACTCCAATCAGGTTGTGGAAACATCTCAAGGATGATCAGTGGAAACAGGATGCACCTGAGGTAAATTTTGAGTGTGTGCTTTTTTCATTTTTTATTTTAAATAAATTGGTTAAGATTTCAAACACACTTCTTTCACATTGTCATTATGGGGTACTGTTTGTAGATATTTGAGGGAAATAATGAAATTAATCAATTACGGAAAAAGGGTGTAACAAAACAATACATGGAAAAAGTGAAGCGCTGTGAATACTTTCCGGATGCACTGTAAAAATGGTTACTTGTCCTACAAGACGACATTGCACACAGAGAGCTAACTGCTTCCTTAGGTGAGCGTAAAAAGAAGCAAGCCAGATTAATAAAATGTATAACCTATTAAGTGGGATAATTTTTGTTGAGTTTATTTATGCAAGGCAGTATGTTAAAGCAAAATTTACAATTAATTTAGTGATTGCTCATTAGAGAACAATTGTCTTCGTAAATGTTGGGAAAGAAACAGCATTGGTGTAAGGATTTGCATACTTTTAAAATTTTTATAATAATTTTCTGGAAAGATGTTTAAGTAATAATACTGAAGAGAGTACATCATTCATGTCCTGGAGAATTTAAGCACAAACCAAGACAGAAAAGGGTATTTTTAAGATATAATAACAGACAAATCGACAGATACATTCACATCGGTATCAGGCTTTTTACAAACAAAAGAAACGGTATCAGCTGCAAAAGTCCAATATCAGTTTGACTCTAAATCTAAAATGGTAATATGTTACAAACAAATTCATCTAGGAACAGCAACTGTGTAAACCAAAAAATTACTACCATGCATTGCAGAAAATTAAGAGAGTTTACTCCTAAGTAAAGCTGGTGTATTCATAAGCAGAATCTCCAAGAATTACACCTCAGCATTATATTGGCATCTAATAGTATCTAAACATTTATATAAATTCTTCCAATATACTCAACGTCACCTACTTCTACCAGTGAACTTGTTTCTGCTTCGATGGATTGTTTACAAACCTATGAGCAGACAAGCATATGTAATACACAACATGCTTCCTTAAACATGTTAAGAAATTATTTCATTGTATGTGTTTGGGATTATAAAAGAACCACAATTATGTACGGTATATGATTTTGTTTCTACAAGCAAAAAGCCCCTTTCACATATGAATGTTCTTTTGACAGTTATTCATTATTGATATTACAGGTTATAAAATCATTAAGGCAACATACAGTACATTCATTTAAACAACTTGTCCATTTTGTGCAAGGCCAAACCAACAATGCTCAGAATTCAGAATGTGACTTATTACGGAATTACTGCAAAATCTCCCTTAGGTTATTATTGAACCATGTTTTATGTTAAAATTTCTCCTCCTAATTAAAACGCAAAGACGTCTGCAGGAAGAATCTGCTGTTTATCCAAGACTAGGAAGTGAGTTGATTCACACCGGCATATACTGTAAAATGATGGTAATTATATCACAGATCCCTGATTGGTATGGCACATAAATTAATAATAATTACTTTTTAGCATGTTTGGACATTTCATTTCATCATGGCAGTGGACAGTAGACTATTTAGATTACATTACATTAGCGCATGTTATATTATAGTAGACTGAACTACAGTAAAATGCACTTGGGTATCTTTAAGTAAAGCAGAATAGAGTTCGGTGTATTAGAGAATAGTATAGTATAATAAAGAACAGAATAATATTGTAAAGTAGAAAATAGTTTACATTTACAGTTTAGTCATGTAGCAGACACTCATATCCAGAGCAACATACAGTAATTACAGGGATATATACTGTACTGTGTCCTACTAAGTGGTCATTGTATTATTTCTATTGACCCTTGACCTCTGACCGCACACTGCTGTGGTTGGACAGGGGGTTTCCACAGGTGAGTCAGGGGGTTAGTTAGGGTTAACTGTCTAGAAAGACCAACCCATCTTTCTTCTTGCCGGTTCAGTGTTCAATCCAGTGGTCAGATTACAAGCCCATAGTATACATACTGTATGTATCTGATAATATAAGTACTGATGGATTTATTGATGCATTCAGTACGTAAAATTTGATAGAATAACTATTATTCTGAAAATTAACATCTATAAAACATGATTTGTCAATTCACAGAGTAAATGTGTTCAGTGTTGCAGCTAAAGTAATACATGTCTAATCCAGGAGCTTATTTAATTATATATCTATTATAACATCGGTGATAGCCATATGCAATGACTCCATGCACAAATATACAAAGAATTTATTAGGTTCTACAACCATTCTTTTGTGGAACTTTTCTGTTGCATTTTTGAAAGTGACAGTATACCAGGTGCTAGATTGCTCAGTAGTTAGGGAGTCAGACGGCTCAGTGGTTAGGGAGTCAGACGGCTCAGTGGTTAGGGAGTCAGATGGCTCAGTGGTTAGGGAGTCAGATGGCTCAGTGGTTAGGGAGTCAAATGGCTCAGTGGTTAGGGAGTCAGGCGGCTCAGTGGTTAGGGAGTCAAATGGCTCAGTGGTTAGGGAGTCAAATGGCTCAGTAGTTAGGGAGTCAGGCGGCTCAGTGGTTAGGGAGTCAGATGGCTCAGTGGTTAGGGAGTCAGACGGCTCAGTGGTTAGGGAGTCAGATGGCTCAGTGGTTAGGGAGTCAAATGGCTCAGTGGTTAGGGAGTCAGATGGCTCAGTGGTTAGGGAGTCAGACGGCTCAGTGGTTAGGGAGTCAGATGGCTCAGTGGTTAGCGAGTCAGACGGCTCAGTGGTTAGGGAGTCAGATGGCTCAGTGGGTAGGGAGTCAGATAGCTCAGTGGTTAGGGAGTCAGATGGCTCAGTGGTTAGGGAGTCAGATTGTAGTCAGAAGTTTGCCGGTTTGATTGAGCAAGGCACTTTACCCTCAGTTGCTCCTGGGGTTGTCCCTTACTGTTACTCGCTGCCGAATGACTAAGGTGTAAATATATTATTGCATTATTAGAAAGAGAAGTAGTGGCAGATTAGTATGGCTACAAAAAAAACTCCAAACCAATAGATTACATTTAAATCTTAATATGGACAATGTTTCTGGACTACATTGTTTCTGAATCTAAATCCAAGTGTAAAGGTTTTGAATTACAATAATACTTAAACAGAAAGCAGTCATTACATTCAAAAGTAAATATAATGTACTGTAATACCTGATAGTGGTTTAATCTATTTCTAATACTTATAAAAAGTGTAGACTTTGTCCAAAACCTACTTATGTCTGTCCAAAAATGTACTCTAAGAACATGCTTAGTCCTCAATTTAAAGTTTTATAAAATGGAGGAATCATTTATATAGCTTTCATTTGATCCCCCATTTGAAATACTCATACGATTTTCAGTTGCGGGTTTGTAAAGGTCCGTATAAAAACAACTGTGCAGCCGAAACCCTTTTGCCGTGCAGTCTTAAGTCATAAACAGCAAGAATGATGAGAATGTAAAATTGTGCTGCAGTGTCGTCAGGGCCAACTGGTTTACATCTTCAAATGTCATATTTACTCTTTGTTCAGTTTGGTTGGTGAGGGAATGACGTTAAAGTATTACATTTAATATAAAGTGTACATGGCTCATTTACATTTTAACACCACTGTTTTACCCCAAAGGCAGAACAGTGACTGGTGCTTTACAAAAGAGGAGGGTGGGGGTAGGTTCACTGAAACACTTTGCTATGGGTATTTTCTCGATGAATTAACTCATGCTGTTCAATATATTCTCTCAGTTCTCTGACTCCACAATCACATCCTAGTCCTAGTTTTGTGCACTCCTTCTGACCGAGGCCTATACATTAGTGTACATTCTGTGCAGAACAGAGCGCAATTTGGGACACTTTTATACGGGTGAAGAACTTCGCCCAGCTCCAGATCTCCTTCCCTGACGTCCTCAGAGTTTATTAAATGGATGGTGTGCAGATAGCGGATGGCGGCCGGAGGGCTGGGAGGACGTTATGGTGGGGAGAGCATGTCCACCAATCGGAGCGGTCGTCAGATACGCAGGCCAGACTAACGAAGTCGGCTCTCTCTGTGTCTGAGGGACAGACAGGCTGACAGGATAGAGAGTGAGTAAGGACGCTTTGGTTTGTGTCTGTGCGTGTGTGCGCATGTGTGTGTGCATGTGTGTTTTCGTGTTTGTGTGAGGGACCTGTAGGCCAGAGGTTTGGTCTGTTGCATCCATACTGAGGAGGCTAGCAGAGGTCTGAGCCAATCAGAGCAGAGGAGAACAACATGGCGCATCCTAAATGACTCAGTCATTGTTATGTGATTTTACTACTGAGTGTAATGGCCCCTGGAAATACACTTAGGTATACGCATCTGTCTGTGTGACTGTGTCGATGTGTGTGTGTTGATGTGTGTGACTGTGTCGATGTGTGTGTGGGTCGATCTGTGTACATGTTTGTGTCTGAACGAACGTGCACAGCTTGTTGATCTGTGTGTAATGTGCGTATGTTTGTTTTCTATGTGTGTGGATAGCTGCACTGATTGTACCTGTGTCTCTTGCTCTCCTGCTGTGTGTGTGTTTGTTGGGGTATGTGTACCTCACTGAATCTAATTTAAATGAATTTGTCTGTATTTGGAGACGTGTTTAAACTGCCAAAATAAGACAAATATAATGTGCAAATTGAAAAACATGTTAACACTAGACACAACTTTCAGAAAATAAATGTTATGTTATATTATTAGATACTGTAGGCTATGTACAAATATTTAAACATTAATGCCAAAGGGAAATAAACAAAAACAAAAATATTGGTTGTTTCCAACATTGTTTTGCTCCACAGATCTCGCTGCTGTTATTACACATTGGTATTTCGAAATGTCGGTTAATCAACGTTTAATTGATTTTACTACATCTTTGTGAGTTTCTGTATTTTCAGGGTCAATATATGTTTCTAATGTTGTTTTACCTTTGACAGTATATTAGTGCAGACCTGTTTCAAGCTCATTTAGTCATTGTTAGGATTGGTTTGCAGTCTCTCCAGAGAAAGGTATATTCAACTTTTAAACTACGAGGGCCGGCGCCTGCTGGTATTCTGTTCTACCTTATCATTAATTGCACCCACCTGTTGTACCAGATCTAAATAAATCACAGATTAGAGGTTTGCAATGTAAAAACAGGTAAGGATCTGGCTCATACTAGATTTAAGTATGACGGCTCTATAGGGGTCCCTCGATAGCGTCAGGGCCCTCAGTGGTTCAAGCTTCAAGTTTATTGTCACATGCACAGAAACACAGATGTTATTAGAAGTTCAGTGAGAAACCTGTGCCACAGTCTAGCAGCACTAGGCAATAGGCCTGCACGATTCTGGAAAAAATATGAATCACGTTTTTTTAGCTTAGAATTGATATCACGATTCTCTGCCACAATTTATTTCTCACAAAGTGTAATGTTTATTGCACACATGAACAATGACAAAACAAAACAAATTGGCAGTACCAAACATTAGGGCCCTATAAAATCTGTAAAAACAGTTTCAATTTTGTTTACCCTTTACTGTTATTTTAGTCATTGTGTAGTACAGGCTGTTAAATTCACACTAACACACCAATTACAAAACAAAACAAATTGGCAGTACCAAACATTAGAGCCCTATAAAATCTGTAAAAATAGTTTCAATTTTTTTTACCCTTTACTGTTATTTTAGTCATTGTGTAGTACAGGCTGTTAAATTCACACTAAAACACCAATGACAAAACAAAACAAATTGGCAGTACCAAACATTAGGGCCCTATAAAATCTGTAAAAAAAGTTTGGATTTTTTTTACCCTTTAATGTTATTTTAGTCATTGTGTAGTACAGGCTGTTACATTCACACTAACACACCAATGACATTTAGGAGGCTGCAGTCTCTTGCTTCAGTAGTCTCATCCAAACAACGGAGTACTTTTTCCCACAGATCTTTAGTAGCACAGAGGAGATATAATGCTTGAACACTCGGAGTAGGTAAAGTTGGCGAAGGCTGCTTACATTTTCAGGTAGGGCTCCTCCCTGTTTGCACTGCTTCTTTAGAAACAGACGCAGTTTTGCCATCTTTTCCAATGGGATGTCAGCCTCTAGCCTAGAAATCTAGACGCACCCTAGCAGCAGCAAATATAATTTGCAGCTAGGGTCAGTCTAGCAACTCTCCCATGACTTGCGAGCTGGAAAAACTAAATTCTGGTCAGGCCAATCACAACGTGTATAGAGTTGGTGGGCGGGCTTAACATAATTACGGGAAAACAAAGAAATGGTTGCTGCTGCTGGTGAACAGCGGTCTTTCGAATCGGCTTTGGCCGCAACTCTGGTAGACTTGTAGTTAATCTTTTCTTTGAGAAAATAACAAAGAACAGCACTGAAGTCATTCTTACAAAAGAAAGATGTGTTCGGAGTTTTGCCGACTGGACACTTCGTTGCTCCGGTTGGTTGTAGCGCTATCCTATTGCGTGCATAGGGAATTTGAAAGACAACCGTTTATCCCGCCCCTCGGATTGAGCACTGCCAATGGTGAGTTCCCAGACCCAAGATCTTGATGTAGGTCTCGCTTGCCAGGCTAGTCAGCCTCAGCACACATAGCAACAAAATACTCAACAAACTCTTTTCTTGAGTCCAAAGACTTGAATGCAGCAGCAGTAATGGACGTCTGTAGGGACGTGGTGGCCTTGCTAGCATTATCATTGTACTTCTCCTTGTTCTTCACATGCATTTTGGATAACAGGTGGTCAGTACATGTATTTTTCCACTTCCAGTCAACGGAATGTTAACAAAACTTACATAACAAGAGTTCACCTGACACATAAAAGTCACGTGGGAACTGCTTGGCTTGGTACTGAGGGCTTAAACGTTCAGTATGCTTGCGGTTGACGACCTGGCGCGCGATAATGTGTCATCATGGGAGCGCCGTAACTATTTATACTTGTGCATGGTGCTCGCTACACTAGTTGCAGTCTTCTCCTGAACAGAGGTGTCGCAACTGAGGAAAGGCTACTAACTTTGATATTTCTACGGAGTAGAAGAAGAAAAAGGTAAACGTTGGCAGAACTGGCAGCAGCATTGACGTTAATGTCAACAGTGGCTAAGATTATCTTAACTACATTGTTATGAACCATTTATAGTTATATTATGAACCATTAACTGTGTTATTATGAACCGTATACTGTGCCCTTGAACTCGTCCATGCTTCCCGTTTCCATTTTGTCATGTGCACTGAAAAAAAAAGAGTAGTGCGTGCCCTAAGCTCGCACGCTCGAAATCCCTGCACGCCAGCAAAATCTATGTCATTTTGACGTCACTTTGGAGCGCGCCCGGTCGGGAATTTTAAGTATACCTCAGGCATAAGGCGCGACGTCCACCAGACTTGTTGAATGTGTTGCGTTGCGCATTCATTGTCAATGGAGCAGTCCGCAACGGTGTGTTTGCCTTGCTGCCTTGAGTTGCAGTGAATTTGGTGGACCGCACGCATTCAAAAATGTCATCTTGTGCGTTGCATTACCGTTGCGGTGGTACAACTGAAAGTTTGGAAAAAGACAAAGACATAAACTATATCTCAGCAATTAAAATAGTGTCACAATTTAACTGGCAATTTATATTGCAGAATCTGCTTGGTATTCCAAGTAATAACTGAAAAACTAATGACCTCATTTGCTGTGAAGTCGAAGATGATTTTTACCGGAGCTGTTGCAATGCTGCACAATATCTTTGCATTGGCTGTCCGACTCTTTGGAATGTTAAGAAGATATTTTTAGCTTTCACTTGATTCCCTGACGTTTTTTGTTAAAACACATTTCTACCAGGCCATTCTGTGCCAGTGTAAAGTATTTTCTGAAGAGTGGAAGCTATAGACAACCTAGACTAATAGTTTATTTATTTATTACATGCCAGTTGAAATAAGTATACTTTCCACTTTACATCAAATTAGCTAATTTGTTTTCCAGATATTACTGGAAATACACGCAGATTAAAAGGTTAAATAGATTAACAAACTTTTCAGGCTGTGCAGTGTGAATTTTTGAAAATTTCTATGTATTTCTATAACAATTGAGGTTGTTTGTGAATTGGATTACAAAGTTATTTTAGTGGATCTGCTTCCGTCAACAACGCTTGTGCTGACGAGAAAAATAGACTTGGAAGCGTAAAATTCTGCTGCTTTAACTGCGCAGCGCTTTGTACATCAGCACACAACTGTGAGTGTGTAGCATGTCTCATTGATCACCCTGAGGTCAAAACCTGCGAATTGTGTTCCGGTCTGGGCCCTTATGGTGACGTGAAGCAACATTTTTTCAAGTCTATTGTCTTTTCATCATGTTCAATAAATTGATCCACTCGTTTTTTTATATAACTCTAATTTAATATCTAATAATAATTCTTTTCATAATGTCTTTATGTGTTTACTGTGTGCTTTGCATGTAAGGATAACTACATAACTGAATGGCAGCAGCATAAAAAAATTGTCTAAAATGTATTTGTAACATTAAGATGACCCTTCATTGGAAATACGGGGCCCAGACCCTGAAAAACAGCCCCAGACCCTGATCCCTCCATTAGTGGAGGTATCATCATGTAGTCATATAGTGGAGCATTGCAATACATTTATTTCCAGTGGATGAAAAAATCAGTGCAGATGACCCAGGAGCTGCTGTAGTCCGTTCTTAGTTGAGGAAATAACAATTTTATTTATTTCTCTCCATTTATCTCAGTCCCTCTCTACTTCTCTGCATGTTAATCTCTTCTGCTGAACAGAGTAGGAGCACCATGATGTTTGCGTAGGTTATCAGCCTTCAAATTTCCATGGTCTGTGCTTGTTCAGTTGTGGGCTTGAATATTTGCACTCCCTTTAGTCTGCCAATAGTCGTACAGCCACATCCTGGCAGACCCACAGCCAGATCACAAGCAAAGCAAATACACAACCATCCCATCCAGGGTACAATGGCAAAAAAGATTTAACAGGCAGCATCAGAGAACACAATCGACCCACAGTTAAACAACCAATCCAGATACCACATGCCCCGGTCCCATTAGGACCCACATTTAAACAACCAATCCAGATACCACATGCCCCGGTCCCATTAGGACCCACATTTAAACAACCAATCCAGATACCACATGCCCCGGTCCCATTAGGACCCACATTTAAACAACCAATCCAGATACCACATGCCCCAGTCCCATTAGGATCCACAGTTAAACAACCAATCCAGATACCACATGCCCCGGTCCCATTAGGACCCACAGTT
>JACXGM010035145.1:0-11813 GCA_016801145.1 Umbra pygmaea | reverse complement strand
GTTAGATGAGCTGGTGTAACCGTATCCTCTAGGTTAGATGAGCTGGTGTAACCGTATCCTCTAGGTTAGATGAGCTGGTGTAACCGTATCCTCTAGGTTAGATGAGCTGGTGTAACCGTATCCTCTAGGTTAGATGAGCTGGTGTAACCGTATCCTCTAGGTTAGATGAGCTGGTGTAACCGTATCCTCTAGGTTAGATCAGCTGGTGTAACCGTATCCTCTAGGTTAGATTCTCTTCAGTTTTCATACAAGAGTAATAGAGGCAGAGATGATGCTGTTCTGACGCTGCTTGATACAGATACAAAGCATCTTATGCATCCCAAAGAATATAGCAGGGTTTTATTTGTAGATTTTAGCGTGGCTTTAACTCTATGAAGACACATATTCTCTCAACAAGACTGGTTGATCTTGATGGTAATTCAGGTTTAGTCCTCTGGATTAGAAACTTTCTTTCTTGCTCTTCTGTGCTCTTTTCTCTAACGAGTTTACGATTAAACACGAACATTTTAAATTATTTAAATATGCTGATGACATGGCCTTTTTGGGCCTATTGGACAAGACTGATCCCCGACATGATGCTGCCTACTTGGTTCACATTAAAGTGATGTTTCGGGTCATTTGCACCTTGACCTCGAGCCAAACAACCCCCATAAGCTTTTTCCCTTGTTATAACATTGGTCGAGTTAAAGCTATCAGCTGAATGGCTTAGTGCAGGCACTAATAGAACCATGTTGGTATCTCGTAAATAACCCCACTAATAATGCCGGGAATGTTACCAATCTTTTACAGTAGTACAAATAGGTTATGTACTTATAAAAAAAGGCATTGAAAGGTTTGTAAGTACACCAGAAGTATATTTAAATAACACTTGCCTGATGGCTGCTATTCTTGACTGTTACCGAGATCCCGCAGGATCCCGCGATATCCCGCAAGATCACGAACAGAGCACAACATTTATTGCCTAACAGCTGAGAAGCAGCCATCAGGCATGTGTTATTTACATATACTTCTTTGATTAATATTCACTAAATAAGTTGCATGATTGTAAACATGTTCTTATTTATCGTTCTAGTCGTGATTGGGAGGATGTTTCTAAAGAATCAGCGGGTGACACGCCTCCGAGAGTGGGTCCAAGGGAGGATGGAGAATCTGAGGACAGGGTCGACACGCCCCCCAGAGTGGGTCCAAGGGAGGATGGAGAATCTGAGGACAGGGTCGACACACCCCCCAGAGTGGGTCCAAGGGAGGATGGAGAATCTGAGGACAGGGTAGACACACACCCCAGAGTGGGTCCAATGGAGGATGGAGAATCTAAGGACAGGGTCGACATGCCAGAGTCACCTCAACCATGGTTTGCAAACTTTAATACTAAATTTGTAGATTAAAATAATTTGCCATATAATTTGTCAGATATACATTGCCTATAGAAAATCTTCACACCCTTGTCAAAGGTGTTACCATTCGTCACATTACACCCTGGAAATTAAAATAAATTAAATCTAACTCTTGCCAGCTGAAACTATCAAAAATACTGGCTTTTCCATAATGAGTCCATTACTAATACACTGTGTGCACAATAATTAAGCAACTAATTTTGACCATTATGCATATATTCCAACTCCAAGCTGTATAAACTGGAATGCTTATTGGATTTAAGCATATCAGGTGATGTGTATTTGTGTAATGAGGGAGGGTGTGGCCTAAGGAGATAAACACTATATCAAGGTGTGCATAATTATTAGGCAGCATTTGTTTTTCAGGCAAAATGGACCAAAAAAAGAGATTAACTGACTTAGAAAAAAAAAAAGTTAAGTCTTTCAGAGGGATGCAGCACTCTTCAAATTCCTAGGATATTGGGGCGTGAGTTCAGAACCATCAAATTTTTTGTTGCAAATAGTCAACAGAGTCGCAGGAAACGTGTTACAGTTTTTCCCGATTGCTAAAACACTAAAAGTGAATGCTCATAACAAAGCGTCGAAACCGTAACGTTTGCATGCATTTGGTACACTCAGGAACCAAATGAAGAAACACAATGTCGGCATGGCACCATGAACATTTCTGTAACACACGGTGCAAAAAACTACAAACATCGTGCATGTGTTACACACTTTGGCCAATGATGAAACACTCTGCAGTCAGCACGTCCATTCAATAGTTAAAACACACATGACATTAGCAACACACCCACACACATCGTAAAACACTTAACCTGTAACTGAACACCAATCAGCCACTATATATAATTCAGGTATGAGCACCTGTCGTGAGACAATCGTGAATATGGAGGCTGAAGGACCAAGGGGAAGGAGAAGATGAGGAAGAGACGGGAAGAGGGAGAGGAGAACGAGTAAGAGACGGGGAGGGAAAAGGGAGAAGAGATAGAGGAAGAGACTCTGGTAAAAATTAGACATCGGGACTGAAACATCATCGGCCAAAGGGCCAACGAGAACGTCGCCGGGCAGTGCAGGGGCAACATCACCATGTGTGCAGCCATTAGTGGTCAGGGGGTCCTCCATCACCATGCCAACCTGGGTCCCTACAACACTGCACACATACTGACATTTCTGCATGCACTACATGCCGTGGTCACATAGGACCAACCAGGGCAGCCCATGTTCGTTGTCATCTGGGATAATGTCAGTTTCCACCGGGCTGCTCTGGTCCGGGACTAATTCGCCAACCACGACCATTTC
Organism: Umbra pygmaea; assembly: GCA_016801145.1. Classification (NCBI taxonomy): domain Eukaryota; kingdom Metazoa; phylum Chordata; class Actinopteri; order Esociformes; family Umbridae; genus Umbra; species Umbra pygmaea. The sequence continues at coordinate 9,120 of JACXGM010035145.1, read as the reverse complement.
ATGGTGCTGTACCTGCCCCCTTATTTCCCGGTCCTCAACCTGATAGGGGAATTATTTTCGGCATGGCGGTAGAAGGTCTATGACCGCCTACACATGCACGCGTGCCGCTCATGCGAGCAATGGAGGAGGCATGCGGAGACATCGAGGTGGGCTCGATCCACGGCTGGATACGCCACGCCCGGCAATATTTTCTCATTGTCTGGCATGGGAATACACTGCCTGTGATGTGGACGAGATGACGTGGCCCGACCCCAATCGACGGAGTGATCCCTGACTTGTAATGGGAGTTGTTTTACTACCTGTACAATGTATCACTGAGGCTTGGTTTCAGGAATAAAAACAGTTTAAAAACTACAAATGACAGAAGTGTCTTGAGTAAAGTTGACCAGTGTGTTGTGTCTGTTTGACTGTTTATTGTTCATGTGCATGTGTGTCAACTATCGATCTGAAGAGGGCCTTTTGAAGTCAGAGTGTTAAGTTTTGATTGCAGAATGGCAGTTTTGATTGCAGAATGGCAGTTTTGACATGGCAGTTCAATGTTAATCTTCAAGTGTTGTGTAAAGAATTCTTGTGTGTTGGGTTTTGACACAATGAGCCAAATTATGCATTTTGTGTGTTAGCAATTGGAAAAAACTGTAAGAAAAATACAAAGAAATTAACTGCCAGAGATATGAGAAGACTCGGACGTTAAGTTACCAGCAACCCATTATCCTCCAGTGCTGTCATATTCCAGAACTGCAACCTATCTGGAGAACCTAGAAATACAAGGTGTTCAGTGCTCAGAGACATGACCAAGGTAAGGAAGGCTGAAACCCAACCACCACTGAACAAGACACATAAGTTAAAATGTCAAGACTGGGCCAAGAAATATCTGAAGACAGATTTTTCAAAGGTTTTATGGACTGATGAGAGTGACTCTTGATGGACCAGATGGACAGTACACCTCTCTGAACAGTGTCTGGGAGGCTGTGGTTGCTGTGGTTGCTGCTGCACAAAAAGTTGATCATCAACAGATCAAGAAACTGACAGACTCCATATATGGAAGGCTTATGACTGTTATTGAAAAGAAGGGTGGCTATATTGGTCACTGATTAGTTTTAAAGTGTCCGAAATGTTTATTTGAAAATTTGAGTTTGTTTGTTATTCTTACTTTAACAAATGAATAAAAAATTTAGATGGGGAAACTTTTTGTTTTGTTGGTTGCATAATTATTCTGCACACTAATAGTTGCCCAACAATTGTGCACACATAGATATTCGCCAAAGAAAGCCAATACCTCACTTTTACTTTCTTAAATATTCAGGTTTAAGGTGTAATTACATTTTGGATTGACCGAGAGCACTGTTGTTCAATAATAAAATGAATCCTTGAGAATACAACTTGCCTAATGATTGTGCACACAGTGTAGAGTATGGCAATACAAAGAATACACCATGGTTGTAAAGGTGCTTTCAAAATGGCTCCAGGACAAAGCTGTGGAATGGCACAAGTTAGGAGAAGGACACTAAAAGATTTCAAATACTTTAACCATTCTTCTGAATACCGTTCAAAGCATTATTAAAAAGTGGAAAGCATAAACACACCGCCAAAAAACTAAGCAGTGGCTTAAGGATAGGAAGTTGAATGTCCTTGAGTGGCCAAGTCAGAGCCCTGACCTAAATCCAGCTGAAAATTATACAGTGCCTTGCGAAAGTATTCGGCCCCCTTGAACCTTTCGACCTTTTGCCACATTTCAGGCTTCAAACATAAAGATATAAAAACTGTAATTTTTTGTGAAGAATCAACATCAAGTGGGACACAATCATGAAGTGGAACGAAATTTATTGGATATTTCAAACTTTTTTAACAAATAAAAACTGAAAAGTTGGGCGTGCAAAATTTAAAGTTAATACTTTGTAGCGCCACCTTTTGCTGCGATTACAGCTGTAAGTTGCTTGGGGTATGTCTCTATCAGTTTTACACATCGGGAGACTAAACTTTTTGCCCATTCCTCCTTGCAAAACAGCTCAATCTCAGTGAGGTTGGATGGAGAGCGTTTGTGAACAGCAGTTTTCAGTTCTTTCCACAGATTCTCGATTGGATTCAGGTCTGGACTTTGACTTGGCCATTCTAACACCTGGATATGTTTATTTGTGAACCATTCCATTGTAGATTTGGCTTTATGTTTTGGATCATTGTCTTGTTGGAAGACATCTCCGACCCAGTCTCAGGTCTTTTGCAGACTCCATTAGGTTTTCTTCCAGAATGGTCCTGTATTTGGCTCCATCCATCTTCCCATCAATTTTAGCCTGTCCCTGCTGAAGAGAAGCAGGCCCAAACCATGATGCTGCCACCACCATTTTTGACAGTGGGGATGGTGTGTTCAGGGTGATGAGTTGTGTTGGTTTTACGCCAAACATAACATTTTGCATTGTTGCCAAAAAGTTCGATTTTGGTTTCATCTGACCAGAGCACCTTCTTCCACATGTTTGGTGTGTCTCCCAGGTGGCTTGGGGCAAACTTTAAACGACACGTTTTATGGATATCTTTCAGAAATTGCTTTCTTCTTGCCACTCTTCCATAAAGGCCAGATTTTGCAGTATACGACTGATTGTTGTCTAATGGACAGACTTGCCCACCTCAGCTGTAGATCTCTGCAGTTCATCCAGAGTGATCATGGGCCTCTTGGCTGCATCTCTGATCAGTCTTCTCCTTGTTTGAGCTGAAAGTTTAGAGGGACGGCGGGGTCTAGGTAGATTTGCAGTGGTCTGATACTCCTACCATTTCAATATTATCGCTTGCACAGTGCTCCTTGGGATGTTTAAAGCTTGGGAAATCTTTCTGTATCCAAATCCGGCTTTAAACTTCTCCACAACAGTATCTCGGACCTGCCTGGTTTGTTCCTTGTTCTTCATGATGCTCTCTGTGCTTTCAACGGACCTCTGAGACTATCACAGAGCAGGTGCATTTATACAGAGACTTGATTACACACAGGTGGATTCTATTTATCATCATTAGTCATTTAGGTCAACATTGGATCATTCAGAGATCCTTGCTGAACTTCTGGAGAGAGTTTGCTGCACTGAAAGTAAAGGGGCTGAATAATTTTGCTCGCCCAATTAGTCAGTTTTTTATTTGTTAAAAACGTTTGAAGTATCCGATACATTTTGTTCCACTTCACGATTGTGTCCCACTTGTTGTTGCTTCTTCACAAAATAATACAGTTTTATATCTTTATGTTTAAAGCCTGAAATGTGGCAAAAGTTCACATTGGGATGAATACTTTCGCAAGGCACTGTACCTGGTCTGTTCCACCAAGGCACAATATTGTGACTAAGTTGCACTGAATTGTTTAATGCAAAGCCTAACCACTGCTTATTGGCTTATTTGTAATTTTCAGACCTTCGTAAAATGCATTAGAGCTACTTTAAGGCATAATTAACCTTTTTACCTGCACATTTGTGCTCTTCTAGAAAGCAGAACCCCATTGCTGACCAATCCTTGGACTTATATAGTAACTTATAATGAGGAAAATGATATAGCCTCTACAAAATGTGTGAAATATTAATACCATATAGTTGTTTTGTAGAATTGGTACTTTGATAAATGACTGTTAGAGACTTATGCATGCTAGAATGTATATTAATAAGTTGCCATAAGGGGTGTTTAGTATTTTTGAGAAGCCCATATTAATCTATAGAATATCAAGTCTTTTATTTTACAGACCGAAGTTTATAATTGAAGCTATTGTCAAAATACTGTGAATGTCCAGTATTGAAAGTCTGTTTTATGTCACCCAAAACTGGGAGCTCAGGAATGTTTGCTGGTACAATCAGGAGAGGGTAAGACCTCCAGGCAGAATGAATGTATAGGGTAAACCCTTTGTTTCTGGATTTATCCTTAGTAGACACATGGGGTGTGGGCAAGGGAGAGAATTAGCTTTAGGGTTTGAGACAGCTGCACATTAAAACAAAGGGGGTTTAAGAACAGGAAGATTCTGGAGAATGCATCATTGTCAGATTTAGGCTATAATCTGTAGTTGCAGATGCCTAAGGTGAGAGGTGAACAGAACTGGGGTTAGAGAAAAGAGGAGTTTTTATCCTGGCCCATCTTAGGAATTCAGACTTCTTGACACTAAAAGGGATTAGCAAGAAATAATGAGTGATCGATATTGTTTGAAGTAGGAGCCAATGAGGTTGAAGGGGGTGTTGGAACTAAGATAAAAAGGGCCTAAGTGCATATGCGGGGGCTGTCTGTTTTGCAAAATAAACCGATTCTGTCTAGAGAAAGACTGGGTCCTATTTGCTCCTTACATCAATGCATTCTTGTATTCTTTCTTAATAATTAGACATATCACTTGCTAACAGGCAAATAATGTGATCAATTTGTGGCTCTGAATTGTGATAGAACAAATGTATTGACCTTAATTTTTGCACTCTAAATAATTTCTAATTGAAAACAAGTGAAAAGGACTGTAAATTTGTAAAACAAAATGTTAGATATTCCCTGGGTTTGACGTGACAGAGGGAAATGTATTTCTAATTTCCGGGAATTACAGACATGCAAGTGTATCACAATACTTGATAATCTGCTTCAGAAAGTCGTTTTTTATAGTGGACGAGTAAAACATTGGATTAGTAAAGAAAGTTAACGTCAACTGCTGCTAGAGTATACCTTGAAGTTCACATTTATATTGGATCTATATTGGATCTATAATGGATTTATGTTGTTTTCAAGCTTGGCTGTAGCACAAATTAATTGTTGTTAATTACTTTCTTGTACCTGAATTAATAAAAATAAATGTTTATCTTCACAGTGTTGGAACTGACGAAGATGCCAGCGCCTCACATACATACCAACAATGGGGCCCGTCAGCTGAGTTGGCAAAAAAGACCTATTCCCTACGTAAAAGAGTGCTGGCCACACCCTCACAGAAATCCAAAGTACCACGGCTCTCACCCACAAGAAAAACCCTTTTGTTCCCGTCAGAGGAGTCGTCCCAGACATGGAAAATGAAGGAAGATGCTGATGAGGGTCCTCGGCCTTTGAGGTTTTTTCCGAAAAGGCCTCCTGGGTCACAAGTAGATCCGTCTACTGTTTACTCACCATTAGATCTATTCAAAACCTTTTTCACCCAGAACGTAGTCGACACCCTCTGCGTAAATACCAACAATCATGCAGCTAGAAACATCTGTCAAGGCAAAAAGTTTAAGTGGATAGATTTGACTCCAAGGGAGTTTTACAAATTCATTGGTTTGGTTCTTTTCATTGCCCAGATCAAGGCAAGAGCGATCACTGATTACTGGAAAAGAAATTCGATCTTCTCGATTCCGTTTCCAGCCACTGTAATGAACAGGGAACGATACAGAACCATATCATGGAACATTCACATGAGTGCTCCTGATGAAGATGCTGTCAATGACAGTAAGAAGGGCACACCAGAATATGACCGGCTGTTCCGTCTCAAACCGTTAATGGATGAAATTCGTCACGCTAGTATGGCCTCTTATCACCCCCACAGAAATCTGGCAGTAGATGAACGGATGGTGTCGTCAAAAGCAAGAAATGGGTTGATTGAATATATCAAGAGAAAGCCCCATAAATATGGCTTCAAATTGTTTGTATTAGCCGACTCCAGCAGTGGCTATACAGTGGACTATGCTGTGTATATCGGCAAGAACACATTTCCTTTTGGCTTTGGAATATGTTATGATGCAGTGATATCACTTGTAAAGCCCTCCTACCTTGGAACTGGTTACCATGTGTACCTTGACAACTACTTCTCCAGTGCAAAACTGTTCAAGGACTTGTTTGACATGAAAATGGGAGCATGTGGTACCATGCGAGAAGGCAGACGAGGATTCCCCAAATCAGCAGAAAACGCACTGCCCAAGACGTCCCCAAGAGGATCTTTACGGTGGATCAGGGAGGGTTCCTTGCTCTTTGTGAAGTGGAAGGATGGCCGAGAGGTTTGCATGGGATCCACCATTCATAAAGCCTATGAAGGGGAGACCATTAAACGAAAACAAAAGAATAATGGAAAGTGGTCTGTTGTATCCATTCCAGTCCCAACCTCAATTCTACATTATAACAAGAACATGGGAGGCGTTGACTTATCTGACCAGTTGATCACTTACTATTCAGCACATCGCAAAACACAAAAGTGGTACCGCACTTTGTTCTATCATTTTGTAGACATAGCCACCACAAACAGCTACATCATTCACAAAGATATGTGCAAAGCAAATAACATACATCCCATGACACACAAAGAATTCATGGAGGAGCTTGTGGCCCAGCTCTGCGAGGTGTCCCTAAAGAGGCCGGGCATGCCAAAGAACACTGGTCACACACCCGTTCCGATCGAGATTTTAGAAGACAAAAACCAAAGAAGCACAACCAGACGACAGCATTGTAACTTGTGCAGGAAAGGTGGTCGAAGACTGGTAACTCCATGGAAGTGCAATGAGTGTGGGGTTCCACTTTGTGTCATTCCATTCAGGAACTGCTTCCATATTTGGCACACCAGTCACCAAAAAGTCCCCGCCCCATTTTAGTTTCAGTCTACTGGGCGGTGGATATGAGGCGCTGTTGGTTCACTGGGGCTCATATTTGTATTTCAACAGCTTTTACTAAAAAAGCAGGTGCTGGTCTTCAATTTTGACTGTTTATACATTTTGTATAATGTTTTTTATGTTTTAAAATGATCTAGGAAGAAGCTATACATACTGAAGTTTACCTCACCACTGCAGCCACAACACGTGTATGTGAATCAGGGCTGTAGTACTCGAGTCCGGACTCGAGATGGTTTTTCTATGTTCTCTGACATTTCTCGGACTTGCTGGTATTTGGACTTTAACTTGTCTCTGTCTCTGCCACTGTTCTTGCCAAATATGGCTTTTGGTCTTGACCGAGTCCAGGTGTCTTTATTATGTTTATAATAATATTGAAGGGAAAGTGAAACACTGCCACCTGATAACCAATCACAAACTAGATTATATTAAATGTTATTGCCATTCATCTTCATTGATTCACACACACTGTGAACCCTAACCCTAACCATTATTAAATTTGGTTATAGAAATCACCAGGGATTTCTCAGCACTGCACTCAAAAAGAAACACAGGGCAGACTGAAAATTCTGCAAAGGAACAATTTCGGAAACCTGGGACAACGTCAAACGTCCTAAGACACCTGCAGAGGCATCATACATAGCTGTAAGTTAACTGCCGAGCTACGAGCTGCTTACGAGCTGCTTAGCCTTATCTATGTGTTACGTTAACATTAGTTAACATAGCGGAAGTTAAAGCCAAATGTAATGTTCTTGGACATAAAGTTATCATAACTTACATCTGGTATTACTGGTCCAGTGTTGGGTATAGTTACTTTTAGGAGTACTTTTTAGTTACTTAATGAGTTCACAAGTTTTGGGAAGTGCCTATTTGAGACAAAATGATCAGGTAAATGGAGTTCATATCTTACTGGTGACCATGATTGATATGTTCTTTACTCTTTCTATGTGTTTTATAGGTCACTGTAAAGAAATGAACTCCATTTACCTGATAGTTTTGTCTTAATTAGGGACTTCCCAAAACTTGTGAACTCATCAAGTAACTAAAAAGTACTCCTAAAAGTAACTATACCCAACACTGCTGGTGTCATGGGGTAGAAAAATTATAACAACGATTCAATGGCTATACTTACAAATCCTGGGTGTTGACACTGTTTTTGCTTTTAGATCAACAAATAATAACCCAAAATAATTGTCTTGATACTGTCATGCATAAGACTTTTTTTCTGTCCTGGACTCGGTCTTGACTCGGACTCGAACATTTTTGGACTCTGTTGTCTTGGACTCAAACCTCTTTGGACTCAGTCTTGACTTGGTCTTGACTAATCCTGGTCTTAGACTTGTCTTGTACTCGACAAAGGTGGTCTTAAGTTCAGAGTTGCATGGGCATTTGTAGCTAAATCCACAGAGTAATGTACAGTTCTTCCGGAAAGTATTCACAGCGCCTCACTTTTTCCATGTTTTGTTATGTTACACCCTTAATGGATTAAATTCATTATTTCCCTCAAAATTTAAACAAACAATACCTGATTGTCATTATCGGGTATTGTTTGTAGAATTTTGAGGGAAATAATGAATTTCACTCATTTCGAACAAGAGTGTAACACAACAAAATGTGGAAAAAGGGAAGCATGGGCTAAAATGAATAATTTCCGGATGTGCTGAATGTGAAGTGTTTAGAATAACTTTTGCTTTTGATCAGCAATGTGGGGTTATAGTATTCTAGTATTTTATTTAACCCATTTATCATCATGACTCTTATTATTATTATTATTATTATTATGAATGTGCCAAACATTATCCATCATGACAATGACTGTGCACAACATTATCCATCACATGACATATTTACTGTGCCCAACATTATCCATCACATGACATATTGACTGTGCCCAACATTATCCATCACATGACATATTGACTGTGCACAACATTATCCATCACATGACATATTGAATGTGCCCAACATTATCCATCACATGACATATTGAATGTGCCCAACATTATCCATCACATCACATATTGACTGTGCCCAACATTATCCATCACATCACATATTGACTGTGCCCAACATTATCCATCACATGAAAATGAGTGTGCAAAACATGATCCATCACATGACAATGAGTGTGCAAAACATTATCCATCACATGATATAATGGATGTGCAAAACATTATCCATCACATGACATAATGACAATGCAAAATATCATCCATCACATGACATAATGACAATGCAAAACATTATCCATCACATGACATAATGACTGTGCACAACTTTATCCATCACATGACATCATGTATGTGCACAAATTTATCCATCACATGACATCATGACTATGTACAACTTTATCCATCACATGACAATGACTGTGCACAACTTTATCCATTACACAACATATTGACCTTGCACAACTTTATCCATTACACAACATATTGACTGTGCACAACTTTATCCATCACATGACATCATGACTATGCACAACTTTATCCATCACACAACATAATGCCTATGCACAACTTTATCCATCACATGACATAATGACTGTGCACAACTTTATCCATCACAT
>JACXGM010035144.1:0-11872 GCA_016801145.1 Umbra pygmaea | reverse complement strand
GAATGTCAAAACCAGCCATGCGATTGAGTTATGATGAGTTAGGCACACCTTCTGATCAGCCAGTCTCCATCTGTTATCGTGGAATGTCTCTTCAATGTCAGACATACTCAGATGAAGAGAGAAGCCTTTGTAACACTGTGTGGTGCAATGCAAAGGCCAAATGCCCTCAGTGTTCTCAAGTCATAGAAGTCACTGAAAATAATAGGATTAGACACCTTTAATAAATATGTATTTACTGTATGTTTAATGAGGACATTAACACCCTTCAGAAAGGGGAGGGTGTAGCCGGCTGAGTTCGCCAGAAAACTAGTTGACTATTGTTTTATTGAATATAGTTAGGTAGAAATGTACATATGTTTGCACGTGTTTGGAAAGGGCAAAACCTAATTTGTTAATTGGAATAGTGGGATCTGCATGACGAGAAACGATTGGATTTGCTGGTAGTGATAACGCAACCAATCAGGTGTGTAAGGAGGGGGGAAAAAAAAGGTAGTTGAAGGCACAGGTTTAGGAAGAGGAGTCACGTTCTCACATTGTGATTTTCGTAATGTTAATCATTATCAAAGTAATATAAATGTGGTTTTGATTCTCAAGTTTATGGTTTAGGGTAATGTAATATTATCCCTATCAAATTTAACTGGAGTATCTTACTGACTATGTTAGTTTTTGCGTGTTAACTAGCACGTGCTGTAAATGATTGGCTAGCACGGAGACAGCACGGACATCGCATTTGGAACATCATCACCAGCTATTGTCTACAACCAGATAGCGCTTAGGGTGACCGGAAAAGCCCTAAGTTCCTCTGGCTACAGTACAAGAGTTTATACACCGACAACCTTCTCTCCAGGGAAATTCGGGTTTCTTTGGTATCGTCGGTGGTTGGGACTGAGTTTTTGAAAGTGACGTCTGCAATTATACCACGTCTTGGGTGGCACCGTACCCGAGCTACAACAGGCCTGCAACGGAGGGGTTGGGTATGTGTTGGAGTGAGTGAGTGTGTGCATGGGCCCATAGAGTATTAAGGATATAGGTTATTGATATTCTTGTGTAAGAAATAAGAGAGCCAGTGTATTATATTTGATCATATGTGGATATTCAATATTAGTATTTGTCATTTTATGTTTAATTAATGTGTGTATAATAAATGTTCATAATTGTTTATTTTGCTACAACGTGTTTAGTGGTATACTTACGGGACCAAAGCCATCTTGCATTAAATACAGGGGACGAATCAGGAAAATAAAATTATAATAAGAATTCAAACTTACTTAGGACTCAGCTCTATTCCTGTTAATACAGGAGCAGTGTAGTAGTACCACATGAACATTGGTAATATAGGGTTGGGGCGCTACATATATTTTTTGAATGATGGTCTCGTTGGTTTTAAAATTGGCAAAAAGCAGGGGGTGTTTTAGGGAGGGGCTATAATTTAATTGACATTGACTGTGCCAGTGAAAGTGTGTAACGTAACGTAGAGCGTAAGCAGCATTGCCAACTCACGTTACAGTCCGATACTGCCTCTCATCTAAAATCGTCATATCCACAACCAAGATGTCGTAATGGCAAACTCGATGACTCAAATCAGATCTTCACAAACCAATGGGTGACGTCACATATGGTTACATCCAGTGCTATATACAGTCTATAGTTTTAACGGTATACTACTATCTCCATGTCCTTGCTTGCACCATGACCCCATACATTTTTTGCTGACCGCAGGGTCTCCCTGGCCAGTGGGTTTTACATCCCCTCCCCTCAGGGGGAGAAGAACGTAACACATGGGGGCTAGTCCGGGATCATGGGGGCTCGTCCGGGATTACAAATGAGATTATATAATAAATTATATATATATACTGCTACATTAATTCTTGCCTTAAGTCTCACACTGGAGTGATGGAGGACCTCTCCATTGTCCAAGAACAGTGCAAGATTATTGTATGTATTGTTAGTAAATTAGAGACATGTTTAAGTTGGTTCAGCTTTTTTTGTTGAAGTGTAAAAAATAGCCTACATCCATACACGAAAAATCTAAATACAACTGTAGTATCCATTTTCCGCTAGAAACTCTAATGTTTTAAACATTAGAGACAAAACTTTCTTTATATGCCAGTTTCTGCTGTCAAGGAAGATGAACTTTGGCCATTATTTCTGCTTTTTCCTAGGCGTTCCTTCTGCCGTATTCTGCAGCTACACCAGCGTTCTGTCCGTGTCGGTATTTATCTCAATGAATTGGTCGTCTTCTGTAGGGGATTATTGCGTATGAGCAGTAGACAGTGTTACTTTATAAAAAACGTCCAATATACAACTACGATTACAGTAAAGTGTCTTGACCAAGGACACAATGACATTTGGCTCAGTCGGGAATCGAACTGGCAACCTTCTGACTACAAGTCTGACTCCCTACCCACTGAGTGGGCACTGGCAATACAAAGTACTTCCCTTCGGTCTTTACGGGGCCCTTTGCTACCTTCCAATGGCTGATGGATAGAGTGCTACAGTCTCATGCGAAATATGCTGCAAGCCTACCTGGATGACATCATTATACACGCAGATAATCGTGCCGACCATCAACTCCAACTCAGAAGTGTTTTTGAGGAGCTACGTCACGCCAGTCTAACTGTGAACCCCCAAAAATTATTTCTGGGGCTTTCAGAGGCCGGCTACCTGGGAAACCTGATGGGCAGAGGGCTGGTACAACCCCAGGCTCAAAAGACCAAAGTAGTAGAGCTGATAGTACCAGCGATATGTGCCACACTTTTCATCTGTGGCTGCCCCATTATCCGATGCCACTAAGAAGGTACAGGCAGAGAGAATTGTAGGGAGGAGGTGTTCCTTCACCTGAAACAGTCGCTCACATCGGACCTGGTAATTGCGTGCCCCGGACTTTAACAAGCCGTTCCTGTTGCACATGGATGCCTTCGTGACAGGTTTGGGGCTGTGCTGTTGTAGGAGTGGGATACAGAAGAACAGCTGGTCTTGTTCATTAGCCTGAAGCTCAAGCCCGCCAAAAGAAAATATGCAGCAGTGGAACGTGAGGCACTAGCTATCTGCTGGTCTATTTAGGTGCTATGATATTAACTCCTGGGGAGACATTTAACTCTCATCACCGACCGTGCGCCTCTAGAGTGGATGGCAAGAGCATAGGACACCAACACCAGAGTGACGAGGTGGGTCTTAGCCCTTCAAAATTACTCCTTCACTGTTCATCATCGCACAGGGTCCCTCTATGACAATGCAGATGGCCTCTCCAGGATGCATTCCCTCTGGGCTGGCATCTTGCCTTCCCCCTCCCTCCCGTACCGGCGGGGTTTGTTGCTTGGGGGGGAGTGTGGCGCGGTGCACGCAAAGCAAGCAGGGGTTCAGGACCCTGGACAGTGACTGGTACAGCAACCCAGACAGAGGAAAGCAGAAGAAGTGTCTAGCTCTGCCCTGCGCACCTGCCCCTTGTGAAGAGAGATGACTAACAGTGTACTCTGTTCTATCTTCTTCCATATCGGACCTCGCACTGGAGTAATGGAGGACCTTGCAATTGCCCGAGAACAGTGCAGGATGATTGTATTTATTAGTCAATTAAAGACGTGTTTAAGTTGGTTCCTTTATTTTGTTGAAGTGTAATAAAGCGCCCAAAGGCTGTAAACTGCTATGTGGCTTGGTGTCCTTGCTTGCCCTGCTACACAATGTAATGTGTCATTATCTATGTCAGGTGTCAGTGTCAGTGTAATGTGTTAGTATATATGTTATGTGTCAGTATCAGTGTAATGTGTCAGTATATATGTTATGTGTCAGTATCTATGTAATGTGACGGTAACTACGTAATTTGTCAGTATTTACATAATGTCTCAGTATCTACATAATGTGTCAATATATAATGTGTCAATATCTACATAATGTGTCAGTATCTATGTAATGTGTCATTATCAGTGTAATGTGTGTAATGCAACAGTATTTAGAATCAGAATATATTTATTTGTAATTGTGATATATATACAACGTAATTAAGTGCAGTCTTTGTCAAGTGCCAAACATCTCTGAGGTAATATATGCCTAAATGAATACATAAATTAAGAATGCTGCTACTGCATACATATTAATACTAAAACCACATAGGAGACACACCCATACAAGCATCCACATTTAAAAATTGCACATAGCCCTATTGACATAGATCGGTGTTGGGAACTATACTTTAGCAGCATTGTTCAATACACTTTTGGCTGTAGGACAAAAGTTGCTTCGTTGTCTGTTTGTTCTGGTTTTCATGGACCTGTATCTTCTGCCTGACAGCAGTAGATTGAATAGTGTGTGACTGGGGTGTGATGAGTCATGTGGGATGGTTTTTGCCTTTTTGAGGCAGCGGTGGCTGTGAAGAGGGCAGCCAATGGTATTCTGTGCTACCTTTGTGACCACATGGAGCTTTCTCCTCTGTGCCACAGTGCAGCTTGAAAACCACACACAGAGACAGTATGACGTAATGCTCTCAAATAAGCAGTGATAGAAGGACGTCAACAGTATTTGGGTGATGTTGTTCCTCCTGAGAACTCTCAGGAAGTTAAATCTCTGCTGGGTCTTCTTCACTATCTCAGTGGTGTGGACGCCCCAGGTCAGGTCCTCCATGATGTTGGCTCCCAGGAAGCGGATGTCAGAGACCCTCTGTACACAGCCTATGGCTGGATGTTCGTTTTCTTCCTCCTGAAAACCACGGTGAGCTCCTTGGTCTTTGATATATTGATGAACAAGTCGTTAACTCTGCACCACCCAGCCAATTGCTCCACTTCTTCTCTGTAGTTGGACTCATCCCTCCTCGTGATGAGTCCCACTACCATGTGTTGCTGTGGTGAGCAGGGGTGCAGTTGTGGGTGTAGAGGGTATAGAACAGAGGACCCAGCACACAGCCCTGCGGAGAGTCAGTGCTGAGGCTGAGGGCTGTAGATGTATGGGGGCCCACTCTGGGACACTCTGGGTGTGGTCTGTCAGAAAGTCCTTTGAAAATCCAGAGGCAGGTGGAGTGTGGTATTCCAAAGTCGGACAGTTTGGACACCAGTCTGTGGGGGAGGATGGTGTTAAAAGCAGATCTAAAGTATATGAATAGCAGCCGGGCATAGCTCCTCTGCTGCTCCAGATGGGACAGTGCAACATGGATGGCTGTGGCCACGACATCTTCAGTAGATCTATTAGCCCTGTAGGCAATCTGGTGTAAATCAAAGGTGGGAGGGTAGAATGACATGGTCCGTGACCAGTTTCTCGAAGCACTTCATCACTACATTGGTGAGTGCCACTGGCCAGTAGTCATTGAGAGTGGTGATGGGGGGACTATGATGGAGGCCTTCAGGCAGGATGGGACAGTGAGCTGGGAGAGTGATTGGTTGAAGATCTTAGTAAAGAGCCCGCCAGATGGTCCGCACAATCCTTCAGCGTGCGTCCGTTAATGCCATCAGGGCTGGCTGCCTTCTGTGGGTTGACCGGCCACAGCGTACACCTCGCCTCATGCTGCTCTACCATGACGGGGTTGTCACTGTGGGCTGCTGGATGTGGTGTGGCTGCCTCTGGTGGCTTAACCTCAAAGCGGGCGAAGAAGTGGTTCAACTCCTCCACCAGTGAGGCATCCCCTTCCACAGCCACGGAGTTGGTCCTGTAGTTTGTGATGTTCTAGATTCCCTGCCACACCTGTCTGCGCTGTAGAGAGCCCCGTCACCTGATCTGAAAGCAGTGTTTCTCACTGTTAGCAGATGCTGGACTTCCCTCGACATCCAGGGCTTCTGGTTGGGGTAGACCTGGATACGTTTGTCTACTGTGACAATGTCTATGCAGTTTTTAATAAAACAGAGCACTGTCTGTAAACATATCCAGATCTGGATGTTCAAAATTGTCCCAACAGGTCCTGTCAAAGCAGTCCTGTAGCTGCTAAGAGGCTCCATCAGTCCATGTTTTAACAGTCTTTGTGATGGTAAGAGCCGTTTTCCTGAGGGGGATATATGTTGGGACTGAAAGCAGTGGCAGGTGGTCAGACTGGGCCAGATGTGGTAATGGGCTAACCCTGTAGCCCCGCTTGATGTTTGAGTAGACCTTGTCCAGTGTATTAGCACCTCTGGTTGCACACTTGACATGCTGATGGAATTTTGGGTGCACTGCTTTTAAGTCTGGATGGCTGAAGTCCCCTGCAACGATTAACACTGGATCAGGATACCTGCTCTGCTGACTGCTAATACTGTCATTTAAAAGTCTGAGAGCTGCGTTAGCGTCCGGCGGAATATACACAGTGGTGATCAGGACACGGCAAACTCTCTAGGTAGATAAATAGGACGACATTTGATAATAGGACGACATTGTCACATACTCCAGGTCCGGGGAGCAGTGCCGGTCTAAAGTCAGTGTGTTAGTACACCAGAAATTGTTGACATAGTCCCCCTCCTCTGTTCTTAATGTAGTTACTCGTCCTGTCCTGGCGCTGTGCTCTGTAGCCTGTTAGCTGGATGGCTGAGTTTGGGATGAATGAGTGGAGACAGGTTTCCGTGATTAAAAGGATACAACTATTTTCGATGGCATTGTTTGTTGCAACCTGAAACCTCAGGTGACTCTTTTTATTAGTGATCAATCTTGCACTCTTCATTAAAAAATGTGCATGCACGCGAGCACACACAAACAATCTATTTACAATTAATTCCCTTTTAAATAGGTACTGCCGACACTTACAATTGCAGTTTGACAATCTTCTGTCATTTACCTATATTGGCCACACGGCAATGCCATATTTATTTCAGTAAATACTAGTGTTATCCTTGTATGAAGCACTAAAGCCATATATTATATATGCACGACACGTGCATATATGTGCAATGTGAAGAAGATGCTGTCAAGCATTGGTTTGTGTGTCTTCCTTATAGCCTTACTAGCGCCGGCCCTGCAGCCCCACTTTTGTTTCCTCTCCCTGCGGCCCCTTCTCTGCAAACTTAAAGAGATCCTGTTGGCTGTCTGTGTTTTTCGCACAACAGAAAAACTGGATACAAAACAACACGTACATTTCTAAAAAAGTACTGACAGGGAAAGTACTGAGCCGCTGCAACTACGTGCACTGCCATTGAGACATACAGTATAACTGGCACTTGATTACTCTTTATGCATGAAAGGGCTAAATACCCACACCAGTCTGTAATGAGTAATCAAGGTGCCTATATAGTCTCAATGTTCAAACCTCTGTTTTGTGTTGGAGTATTTTCATGTGAGGATCCCTGTTACAAAAGTGTGGTTTAATGGTTATTAACCATAATAGCTGATGGTATTATAATACTATATGTGATGTAAGTAATGTTTATGGTATGGTTGAGCCATATGTATGCTCTGTATATTAGGTACCCGCTTCTGTGCCGCGTTAGAGCATAGTATAGCTTGATATACACTCACCTAAAGGATTATTAGGTACACCATACTAATATTGTGTTTTGACCCCCTTTCGCCTTTACAACTGCCTTAATTCTATGTGGCATTGATTCAACAAGGTGCTGAAAGCGTTCTTTAGAAATGTTGGCCCCTATTGATAGGATAGCATCTTGCAGTTGATGGAGATTAGTGGGATGCACATTCAGGGCCTGAAGCTCCCGTTCCACCACATCCCAACGATGCCCTATTGGGTTGAGATCTGGTAACTGTGGGGGCCATTTTAGTACAGTGAACTCATTGTCATGTTCAAGAAACCAATTTGAAATGATTCAAGTTTTGTGACATGGTGCATTATCCTGCTGGAAGTAGCTGTCAGAGGATGGGTACATGGTGGCCATAAAGAGATGGACATGGTCAGAAACAATGCTCAGGTAGGACGTAGCATTTAAACGATGCCCAATTGGCACTAAGGGGCCTAAAGTGGGCCAAGAAAACATCCCCCAAACCATTACACCACCACCACTAGCCTGCACAGTGGTAACAAGGCATGATGGATCCATGTTCTCATTCTGTTTACGCCAAATTCTGACTCCATCTGAATGTCTCAACAGAAATTGAGACTCATCAGACCAGGCAACATTTTTCCAGTCTTCAGCTGTCCAATTTTGGTGTGCTCTTGCAAATTGTAGCCTCTTTTTCCTATTTGTAGTGGAACTGAGTGGTACCCGGTGGGGTCTTCTGCTGTTGTAGCCCATCTGCCTCAAGGTTGTGCATGTTGTGGCTTCAGAAATGCTTTGCTGCATACCTCGGTTGTAACAAGTGGTTATTTCAGTCAAAGTTGCCCTTCTATCAGCTTGAAGCAGTCGGCCCATTCTCCTCTGACCTCTAGCATCAACAAGGCATTTTCGCCCACAGGACTGCCGCATACTGGATGTTTTTCCCTTTTTACACCATTCTTTGTAAACCCTAGAAATGGTTGTGCGTGATAATCCCAGTAACTGAGCAAATTGTGAAATACTCAGACCGGCCCGTCTGGCACCAACAACCATGCCACGCTCAAAATTGCTTAAATCACCTTTCTTTCCCATTCTGACATTCAGTTCGGAGTTCAGGAGATTGTCTTGACCAGGACCACACCCCTAAATGCATTGAAGCAACTGCCATGTGATTGGTTGAATAGACAATTGCATTAAGGAGAAATTGAATGGGTGTTCCTAATAATCCTTTAGGTGAGTGTATATTCCAGTGTCCAGAAGGTTGTTTGCTAAACCCAATACATACAAATATAAACTTAAACATGTCCATACAGAATTCAATAACTTTATATATTTATAAATCAGTTCAGTTTATGCCACGACTCCTGATTAGTCCCTGGGAAGTCATGACAGTGCCAGTATCTACGTAATTTGTCCGTTTCTACGAAATATCTCAGTATTGTTATGTCCCCTAGTATAAGTGTACATGTATTTCTGTGTTCCTGTGCTGTGTTCCTGTTCTGTGTGTTTGTTTCTGTTCAGTTTGTCTATTCCCCACAGGTGACACAAGTTAGGTCATTGTTGCCAACTACCAAATATCAATGACTACTCCCTTCTGTAATCCAGTTCACTTGTTTCCAGTCTTCATCATCCTATCCCATCATCCCTTCAGCTGTATAAATGTGCCATTCTGTTTTTGTCCGTGTCTCTCACTGTTGGTTTTTGAAACGTGAGCTGTGTTGGTTTGTGGTTTGTTTAATATTGCATGAGAGAGAGCTTGGATCTTAGTGCGAGTGATAGCCCTAATAGCATGTTAGCTGTGCTTGTAGGTAAAACCAGTATTGCGTTCATTCTGTGTATTATTAACTGTCTTTTGCCATTAACCTTTGTTTTCATTTCTTCCACCGAGATTAGGGACGCACTTGGGAATGTGCAGGCAGGACGCCCGGGGCTTACACAACCTGTACTGTAACTTCCTTGTTAAGCACACTAGTATAGATCTGGGCGGACCGCCCCCTGTACTTTTGTTTAGGGCGCCTCCTTCGTGTGCCAGTTTAGTTTTAGCTTTGTGTGTGCTAGCTTAGAACAGGTTAGGGATAGGGATTTTATATATTACTTTCTTTCCTTTGGTCATGTCCAGCCCCTTCTCCTCTTATTATTTCTATTTAATACCTTGTGGCAAAATAAATGCCCTGTGTTTAAAGAGTACATTCTGGCGTTGTGTCCTTACTCACACCCACCACCCTGTACCTCTTTGCTGGCTACTGGTGGTCCTTGAGTAGTGGGGTGTAAGGTCCCCCTCCTTTAAGGAACTAGATTGTAACATTATCTATGTAATGTGTCAGTATCTACATAATATGTCAGTACTTAATGTGTCAGTATCTACATACAGGTCCTTCTCAAGAAATGTGCATATTGTGATAAAGTTAATTATTTTCCATAATGAAATGATAAAAATTAAACTTTCATATATTTTAGATTCATTGCACACCAACTGAAATATTTCAGGTCATTTTTTGTTTTAATACTGATGATTTTGGCATACAGCTCATGAAAACCCAAAATGTGTCAGTATCTACATAATATGTCAGTACTTAATGTGTCATTATCTACATAATATTTCAGTACTTAATGTGTCAATATCTACATAATATGTCAGTATCTATGTAATCTGTTAGTATCAATGTAATGTGTGAATATCTATGTAATGTGTCAATATCGATGTAATGTGTCAGTATGTATGTGAAGTGTCAGTATCAATGAAATGGGCCAGTATGTATGTAAAGTGTCAGTATCAATGTAATGTGCCGGTATCTTTGTAATGTGTCAGTATCAATGTTATATCCCAGTATCATGTGTCAGTGTGTACATAATATGTCAGTACATAATGTGTCACGATCTATGTAATGTGTTAGTATCAATGTAATGTGTCAGTATCTATGTTATGTGTCAGTGTGTACATAATTTGTCAGTACATAATGTGTCAATATCTATGTAATGTGTCAGTATGTATGTAAAGTGTCAGTATCAATGTAATGTGCCAGTATCTTTGTTATGTGTCAGTATCAATGTAATATGCCAGTATCTATGTCATTTGTCAGTGTGTACATAATATGTCAGTACATAATGTGTCATGATCTATGTAACGTGTTAGTATCAATGTAATGTGTCAGTATCTATGTCATGTGTAAGTGTGTACATAATTTGTCAGTACATAATGTATCAATATCTACATAATGTGTCAGTATCTATGTAATGTGTTAGTATCTATGTAATGTGTCAATACCTATGTAATGTGTCAATATCTATGTAATGTGGCAGTATGTATGTAAAGTGTCAGTATCAATGTAATGTGCCAGTATCTATGTAATGTGTCAGTATCGATGTAATGTGTCAGTATCTATGTAATGTGTTAGTATCAATGTAATGTGTCAGTATCTATATAATGTGTCAATATCTATGTAATGTGTCAGTATGTATGTAATGTGTCAATACCTATGTAATGTGTCAATATCTATGTAATGTGGCAGTATGTATGTAAAGTGTCAGTATCAATGTAATGTGCCAGTATCTATGTAATGTGTCAGTATCGATGTAATGTGTCAGTATCTATGTAACGTGTTAGTATCAATGTAATGTGTCAGTATCTATGTCATGTGTAAGTGTGTACATAATTTGTCAGTACATAATGTATCAATATCTACATAATGTGTCAATATCTATGTAATGTGTCAGTATGTATGTAAAGTGTTAGTATCAATGTAATGTGCCAGTATCTTTGTTATGTGTCAGTATCAATGTAATATGCCAGTATCTATGTCATTTGTCAGTGTGTACATAATATGTCAGTACATAATGTGTCATGATCTATGTAACGTGTTAGTATCAATG
The DNA here is from genome assembly GCA_016801145.1 of Umbra pygmaea. Classification (NCBI taxonomy): domain Eukaryota; kingdom Metazoa; phylum Chordata; class Actinopteri; order Esociformes; family Umbridae; genus Umbra; species Umbra pygmaea. The sequence continues at coordinate 632 of JACXGM010035144.1, read as the reverse complement.
TAACGTGTCAGTATCTATGTCATGTGTAATGTGTACATAATTTGTCAGTACATAATGTATCAATATCTACATAATGTGTCAGTATCTATGTAATGTGTTGGTATCAATGTAATGTGTCAATATCTATGTAATGTGTCAATATCTATGTAATGTGTCAATATCTATGTAATGTGGCAGTATGTATGTAAAGTGTCAGTATCAATGTAATGTGCCAGTATCTATGTAATGTGTCAGTATCGATGTAATGTGTCAGTATCTATGTAATGTGTTAGTATCAATGTAATGTGTCAGTATCTATATAATGTGTCATTATCTATGTCATGTGTCAGCATGTATGTAAAGTGTCAGTATCAATGTAATGTGCCAGTATCTATGTAATGCGTCAGTCTCTATGTCATGTGTCAGTGTGTACATAATATGTCAGTACATAATGTGTCAGGATCTATGTAATGTGTTAGTATCTATGTAATGCGTCAGTCTCTATGCAATGTGTCAGTGTGTACATAATATGTCAGTACATAATATGTCAGGATCTATGTAATGTGTTAGTATCTATGTAATGCGTCAGTCTCTATGCAATGTGTCAGTGTGTACATAATATGTCAGTACATAATATGTCAGGATCTATGTAA
>JACXGM010035143.1:0-11766 GCA_016801145.1 Umbra pygmaea | reverse complement strand
GGAATGAAAGTCTGAATATTTTGAATGAACCTTGAATATATGGAATAAAGTCTGAATATATTGAATGAACCTTGAATATATGGAATAAAGTCTGAATATATTGAATGAACCTTGAATATATGGAATAAAGTCTGAATATATTGAATGAATCTTGAATATATTGAATGAAAGTCAGAATATATTGAATGAACCTTGAATATATTGAATGAAACTTGGAATATTTGGAATGGAATCTGACGTAATTTGCTGGCACCAACTTGTGTTTTCATAGTGAATTGTGCTGTGTACAGTACGTCTGGCAATTTGTGAGTGAAAGAAACTAATGGCCGAAGTATAAAGCTATGAGTAAATCAGCAAGAAATCTAGTGTCAACAATTTTAAGCAATGAAGAAATAATAAACACACTGGCGAATGCATGTAAGGGCCAAAATACTGGTAACGGTAACCGTATCCAGTAGGCTACCATTCTCTTTTATCGTGGAATACCGGCAAATGGAGGGAACCTCTCAGGCCAGGCAGGCCGTTGTCTTTCATCAGGCTAACATGAACACGACTTCAACGTTACGCAATGCCATGTGGTTCAGAATTCATGCAGTCAAAACGCGATCGCTAGAGGACTGTTAACCAAACTGTGCCTGTTAAATAAATGCCTGTCAAATAAAAACATTTCCGCCATAATATGTGTGTGTGTGTGTGTGTGTGTGTGTGTATATATACACTCACTATTTATAACAGCCATAATAATAGTATACATATACAAGGTTTCAGGGCATCATTCAACCTAATTATAACAGCAACCTTCTGTGTGCCATGTTCTTGAAGACGTTTATTACTGTGATCCACTGGTCTCTTATTCACTACAGTTTCCCTAAAAAAAAGCCAGCAATGAAAAAATATATATATAATAGTGTGAAAAGTACAGTTGCAGTGAAAAGCATATTAGAATGATTTCTGAATGATCACGTGACACTGAAAAATACTTAACTGGAGCAATAATGCAGAAAATTCAGCTTTGATCACAGAAATAAATTACATTTTAAAATATATTCAAATAGAAATCAGTTATTTTCAATTGTAAAAATATTTCACCATAATACCATATCTTCATGATAAAATATAAAGATTTCACAGTGATCTGATTCTGTAATGTTTTTACTACTACATTACTGTACAACATTTATACATGTGAAGACGAGCCGAGAGTAAAGAATATTATGCTGTAAATACAAAAATTAGCTAGACTAGATCCTAATATGTGCATATTAACAGCCTTGAATTAACCATTATTTAATATTATTACCATAACATGATTAAATATTAATAAATTAAGCGAATCAGCAATCACAGTTTAAAAAAAGAAATATGTTACCTATGACGAGTATCACTCGTCGCTTTTTGTAAGGTTCATTATGAAACAGCGTGGGGGCAAACCTGCACTTATGATTTCCCAATGGTAAAAACAAATTATATGTTGTTGGATTACTTTTTTACAAAGGCCAAACTCAAATGCAGTTATGGGTTTTAGACCAGCAAATGTGTGCAAATGTGTATCTAAAACGGCACCGGCGGCATAACATTACATTTTCATCAACAGGTTACAAACTAGTTTGTTGTAGCTATATGGGTGCTCCGTTTTTCCTGTTGTAAAATACAATTGGCCAAAATCGCAATTTACAAAAGATGAAATGTGTATGCACAGGCTATTTAAGCGTAGGCTGTATATTGGCAATAACTAGATGGCAAATGCTAGACATCCCTCGTCCCACATGTCTCAGTCAGACATCAAATAAGTAAAATATTGCCTTTATGGACATAGTGTTTAGTACTTATTCAAACATCAAGATCTTTATTTACCTTTGCAAAACTTCGATCAGCTGCCTGCTGATGTGCGGCTGCTGCGGAACTGTAGTGCATTCAGTCAAGATAGAGGGGGCGGAGTTATCAGGTTTACTGACAGTTTTAGGAGCGAACAAGATTTACACAAGCTCTTTTTAAGAATTTCCATTGGCTAAATATTTGTAAAACAGACAGAAAGACAAAGGGTGACCAATAGCATTGATTTATTGAAGACAAAAAAACACCACCACACAAAAAAAGGGCACTTCGGACAAAAAGGGCATGTGCTCTGCACAGGTTGAGCCCTACCTGTGCACGTGTCTGCCTCCCAGGGATATGAAAGGGAAATTTTACAATTTTGTTTGGAGGTGCCTTGCCTGAACGCTTTCTTTTCGGATATTGTAACTGGGTTAGGTTTTCTTAGCTGTTGTTAGCTAAAATCTGCATTACAATATGGATTTGAGTTAGAACACTGAAGGGTATTTGGTTGGTATATTATGTGGAGTACAACCCACTAACTTTTGTTACGAATGCAGCTTAGGTTACTGTTTAGTGTTCCTTTCGTCACCTCTTCTGTCTGCCCACATAATTGACTATCCCAGTGTTTCGTTCATATTAAATTACTAGACGGACTAATTATTAATGTTTCAAAGTAGAACAAAATAAAAGTCATTTTGCCCAGTTAGGAATCCAAACTGGTTGGATTTTGGAAGTTTAGATGCATGTGCAGATTTAAAATGGTGTGAAAATGTGCTGTGATATGACAAATGCAACTGAATTATTTACCACCTAAAATACTGTCAAAAATATGTATTTAGGTTTCATACACATACAAACACAAATGTATATTATTTTTCTGCTATTTAAATCAGAACAAAAATACACAGCTTTTATTTTTCCTCCCAATTCTCACTAATCCTGCCTTGTCAGCAGCTCTGCAAATGCTTGGACATATGTGGGATGGCGAGGGGCGCTCACATGGTTCATCCAACCACATGTCGCCGAGCCACCGATTCGTTTCGTACTGCTCATCCAACACAGAAGCCTTTATTCAGATCAGGTATAGGATAATTACATTCACCAACTCTACTTCCGTGATTGGATTTACAGGTACCCGATCTGAACACAAGGAGTCGCTGGAGAGTGATGTGGCAAGGTAAAGGGTTAAGGTTAACTAACCCAAATCCCAGGCAGCATGATGCCAATTTGCACTGCCTCATTCCAGAGGTACGTGGAAAGCTGGAGAACCCATAGGCAGGCTCAAACCACTGACTAACTGCAAAAAAATGTGAAGGGAACACACAATCGTCCTAGTATAACACCAAGTGAATTCAACTTCTGATATCAATCTGTCCACTTAGGAAGCATGGGTGATTGTACTGGAGAGGCAACAGCAAGACAACACCAATTGTGTTCAGTTTTGCATTTTGCTAGTGTCCTTGTTACTACTCATAGCATGAGGCGGTACCTGCAGCCCTTTCAGGCTACACAGATAGTCCAGCTCATCCAGGATGGCACATCCATTTGTACCGTCTGTAACGAATCACTCCCAAGAGGTAAAACGATAATGTTTATTCTATACAGGATAGTAGCCAAAAAGCAGGCAGTCAGACATGCAGAGGTTGGTACACTAATCAGGCAGTAACACAAGCGGAGGTCGGTACACAGATCAGGTTCTCAGGCAGGCAGGCTTTTCAAAAACAAGGCAGTGACAGATCAGGCGAAGGTACAGAGGATAATTCAAAACACAATACTGAATAAACAATGCACGGGTCAGGCCAGAATAACAATCCAAGAATATATGCTCAGTAGGAAGAAAATAATTACTTACAATACCTCGCGAAGAGGCAATGGTGTGTGTAAGCCTTAAATACAGACTGGGTGAGAGCAGGTGTACAGAATTTGGGTGATTGAGTCCAGGTCATGGGAATTGTAGTTCTGAGCAGTCTAGGATAGGGAAGCTGTACTTCTCAGGAAAGGGGAACTGGGGAATGTTACACCGTCACAATAATAATAATAATATATCAATACACCTTTATTTATATAGCACCTTCCATACAGGGAATGCAGTTCAATGTGCTTTACATCAAATAAAGAAATAGACATTTGCATCAATAAAAGCCAAAGAAAATATTTTAAACAAAAAGCATAGAAAACATATGCAAGCAAAGAAATTTTAAATATTTATGAAATGCAAAGGAGAATTTTAAAAGAAAGGAGAACATAAAAAGCCTAGAGTACCGCTTTAGCTGAAGGCTAAAGTGAAAAGATATGTTTTTAACAGCTTGTTGAATATATAAATAGATGATGCTTCCTTGATTATTTTTGGTATTGTGTTCCACAGCTTTAGAGAATAGTTAAAAAAAGGCAGCATCTCCAAGTTATACATTTAGCAGGTTAGCAGTAAAAGATCTGAGAGCCTTTACTGGAACATAGGATTTTAGAGAATCAGTAAAATAGGTTGGTCCTTAAGCTGGATTCACACCAGGTCCAGCAAACTGGTTGCATTGCGGCGGAAGTCCATTCATTTCAATAGGAAGCAATGCGCACTGCTGCAAACAGGCAAAATGTGGATGCGGTGCGGCGGGTGTGTCGCAAGAGTTGAAATAATCCAACTTGTGCGGTGCTTTGCCGTAAGGCATCAGAACCGGAAGTTGATTTACCACAGAGGAAGAGCTAAAATGTTGCTTTCACCTATAGGTTTATGGGATTGCAAGAAAAGCTTGGACAGCTCAATAGAAAGTTTTCATATTGTCAATAAACACTAAACTGAAAAAAGCTCCTGCCAGTCGCCTTGCTGGAAAAGGACAGTTGTATGCAATGTTGCCCACCATCTCGTAGATGCGGAAGATTGATTACGATGTTGATTGCGGTGTACAAGTGTGTCTGCATTACGATGCCGTACAGGGATTTTTTTTGCCGGACCTTAAAACGACTTGAGAATTGGAGTAATATGTTCTTGCCTCTGTTTTTGTTGTCACACTGCTGAGTTCTGGATGAGTTGAATCTTCTATAAAGACTTTCTTGGCAGACCTGTAAGGATGTTGTTGTAGTAGTCCAATTTAGTTGTAATAATTGTTTAAATTAGTTTCTCTGAATCTTTTTGGGTTATGAACGGTCTAACTTTAGCAGTGTTATTGTTAAGATTGGAGGTGAAACTTAGGTCAATGTCAATGATAACACCTAGTTTCCTTACTTCAGTTTGATCAGGGAAGTCAGGTTACCAAGGCTCGTGCTGATTTTCTCTGGGCCCTAATAAGAGGATTTCTGTGTTACATTTGTTTAATTTTAGGACATTTGCAACCCAGTTTGTCTGAAGAGTACAGTGCTAACAGCATGGAACATCAGAATTTGCAGGTCCGCCATTGGCGCCCCGTTCTCTTCCCAGATGAGAGCAGGTTCACACTGAGCACGTGATAAACGTGAAAGAGTCTGGAGATGCCATGGTGAACGCTATGATGGATGCAACATCATCCATGATCTGGTTGGCCATGGGTCAGTGATGTTCTGGGGAGGCCAATCCTAGTAAGGTTGCACAGACCTCCATGCGTGAGCCAATGGTATCTTCAGACCCATTGTCAGACCTTAGGCCAGTGTGTAGGCAGTACCTGGATGACAAAGGCATTGATGTCATTGACTGGCCCTCATGTTGACTAAACCTGAGTTCCATTGATTGTTGTTACATAATTTGTTCTATATGAATTACACGATGTACAGTAAAGAGTTTGATGTTTAATATATGTCGGTCATCTAAAGGTTAGATTTCTGTAATATTTTGAGTGTAAGACTAAGCTCAATCATCATTACAGTAGTTGTTTTGAAGTAAGGTCAAGAAGATAATGAACAATCTTAGCCAGGGACAGAGACTGTTCCCTCTGCTATAAACTGTCTGTTGGTAAAGGTGCATCAGAGATGGGACTAAATGGGATTTATTCAAACTGGCCAAAGCAAGTTATAAATAGAAGGTGTATGCAGCTGTCAGCTTGCTCTGAGGAAGACGCTGGTCAGGTGTGAAAAAGTCAGTTCTGCATTTTCTGTTGTGGTCCAATGTCCACTTTGCATCAAATTTGTACATTTTGGTATTTGGTGATTTTGGTATAATGTTGAACCATTTCTGGCAAGATGTCTGCAGTCTTTATTTACTGTAGTCATCCTGTGTTCACACACTTCCATATTAGCACTTTGAAATAGTTTTTTTATCAAACAACAAAGCTCAACAGCGTTTGAGCAAGGGTGGGTCATGGAATTTTAGAAGACCGTAACTTCCCCCCCAATAATAACTATTTGTGAAATGTACAAAATATGTCCTCTACAATATTAAACAACTACTCCTACCTGCTGTAAACTCTCTCTTTACTGGCCCGTTTACTTACCGGTACTATAAACTCGCTTTGTACTACCCACCTGCCCAGTACTCTGTTTTACAGCTTTGAGTCATTTTGCACATAAGCCCACCCACATATACTACACTTTCTCGCATACGCTTACACACATACATACGCCCACACTCACAAACACATAGACACACACACAAAAATAACATTGTTAATCAAGACAATGTCTATATAGAGACCCTAAAGTTTTTGGAAAACATATGCTTACAGTACCCTGAGCAGTCATACAACAAATAAAGAATATTACTATGATGAGAATAAGCTTTAACTTGTGCAAATACATTGTGAAAAAACACAGTACAGTATATTGCATTTATGGTGTACTGAAACTTACAGCCATCCGCGCTTCAAGCAAAAACAAACCACTGTTAAACCACAAACTACTTTTGCAGCAACAGCTGTAAAGGAACAGGAAGTTGATGCATCGCTCCCTGACCTTCAGTGAGAACCACATTATGCTCTCCACCTCGTGCTATTTCTTGCCCATCCCATCAGTTGCTTCACTTCACACTTATCTGAGAGAGCCTATTCTGAAAGTGATATACCAATGTGCCAAACCAAAAACACAATGTCCAGAGCTCAGCGGTTCCTGTCTTCTCCTACAACTCCAACAGAGAGATTGAATAACTTGTTCATTTTGTGCCGAAGACGTTCCCTGAGCATCAAGCGGCGTTTCACACTGGTTGAACTAGCCTCCTGGTACTTCAGCTTGCCGTAGTAGTCTGAGAACTTGTTGAAGAGCAGGGAGATGGGCATGCCATTAAGAATAATGCCAAAGAAGATGCAGACGAATGCCACCATTCGGCCCGGGAGGGATACAGGAACCACGTCCCCGTAACCTACCTGGGAGATGCTTACCTGTAGCATAGGGTTAAATGGGATACACACTCAGAGATGCATACCTATAGCACAGAGTTAGATTGGATACATGCTCAGAGCCTGACTTGTTTAATAAAAATGTTTCAATGGATACTTGCTGTTGATATGTTAACAATAGGTGAAACAATAAGTCAATCCATTCCATCCTAACTTATTTGTTTTGCCTGTTTACTTTAGAGTTACTGGCAAATTACACTCCCTGAAATATTTCCCCAGCATACAGTATCTTACAAAAGTATACACCACTCACATTTTTGTAAATATTTAATTTAAGATTTTCATGTGACAACACTGAAGGATTGACACATTGCTACAATGTAAAGTAGTGAGTGTACAGCTTGTATAACAGTGTACATTTGGTGTCCCCTCAAAATAACTAAACACACAGACATTAATGTCAAAACTGATGGCAACAAAAGTGAGTACACAAGTGAATGTCCAAATTGGGCCCAAAATGTCAATATTTTGTGTGGCCACCATTATCTTCCAGCACTGCCTTAACCCTCTTGAGCTTCACAGGTTGCCACTGGAGTTCTCTTCAACTTATCCATGATGACATCACAGAGCTGGTGGATGTTCGAGATCTTGCTCTCCTCCACCTTCCATTTGAGGATGCCCCACAGATGCTTAATAGGGTTTAGGTCTGGAGACATTCTTGACCAGTCCAACACTCTGTCACATGACACCGGGCAGGGAAAATGGCTAATTGGACCCAGGTTTCACTTTGAAAAGCTGTACACTCACTACTTTACATTGCACCAAAGTGCAATTTCTTCAGTGTTGTTACATGAAAATACATAATGAAATATTTACAAACACATGAGGGGTGTACTCACTATTGTGAGATACTGTAAGTGGAAAGCAATATCAGTATAAAAAAGGCATAGCCTAAAAATGAAGTGAGAGTTAACGACAAGAAGTTACAGGAATGAGGAAGTTTAAATAAAAATGAAACAAACTGTACTAGGACCAATGAGTATCTGTGAATTAAATTGTAAATATCACCACTTTGCTGACTTAACCAGAGAAGTGATCTTCATCGCTCATGTGACAAAATAAGTGTAAAAATAATGTTCCAGTATTGAAATTAAATATATTTAGGTTACTATAGCTCTAGCAGCATGACACATAAGGTCAGCATTATGGTACACACCGTAGCCCACCACCAGGTATCTGGAATGCTGCTGAAAGGAGAGCCCTCTGCATCTCGCTCTACAGAATGCAAGAGAGCAGAGAACATGAAGATGCCCACGGCGATGAAGAGCAGGAGGCAGCTCATCTGATGATAGCACTGGCGCAGGGTGAACCCAAATGCCCTCATGCCAGTGGAGTGGCGGGCAAGCTTCAGGATGCGAAAGATACGCATCAGCTTGACAATTTTGAGCACTTTGCTAATCTTGCTGACACGCGAAAAGGCCTTCAGGTCCTCCTGGAAACGAAGGTCTTCCGTATCTGCAAACGTTTCAAATATCAGCTGGATGATGTATGGCATAATAGCCACCAGGTCCACAAGGTTCAGGGCACTCTTGACAAAGGTCTTTATGTCACAAGTAGTGACGAGGCGCATGAAGTACTCAAAGGTGAAGAAGAGTACGGAGAAAATCTCGACCCATTCCATATAGGTCTTGCTATAGAGGGTGTAAGTCCTCAGTTCCTTTACAGTGTTAAGGGTCATGGCCAGGATAGAGATGAGTACCAGAAGGCTAGATAAAATAGCAAAGGCTTTGGCCAACATTGATGAGTAAGGGTTCTCCAGTAGGTTCCAAATTTCCTTGCGAACCTTACCCAGAAACATGGTCTTGTAGCCTTCCTCATCATACTTGATCGTGATCTCTGCCATGAGTTCTTCTTCCACCTTGAGATTGTCCCTCAATTCATCCACCTTCTCCTCAAATAGTATACGGCAGCATTGATGGGTGTCGGTCCAGCTCAGGCCCCAGTACTGCATCTCTTCCTCAAAGTTGAAAGGGCACAGTTCCTGCATCACCCAGAGAACACCACTTCTGTAGAAGTGGAAGATGTAGTAAAAGAAGCTTGGGTCGCGATCGAAGAAGAACTCATTGGTAAGAACAGAATAGTCATCACACAGAGTGAGCTGCTTGACACGGTCAGCACACAGCGCCAAGGACCCTATCCGTGTTCTAGGAAATCTGACTGCTATCTTCTTAGGAATGTGAAATACTTTGCCTCCTACGTTAATGTTCATGCTTTGTTGTGGTGTCACTGTCACCTTTTGCAATCTTGGCATCTGGCCTTTTCCACATTTGGAAACAGGGCTGTCTAGGTGTTCCATAGAGTTCCATGGCTTCACTGAACTTCCCTGGGAGAAAGGAAAGGTTTCTTTTTCGTTAATCTCCTGTGAGAAACTGGTTCCCAGCACATTGATGGTGCAGCGTCGTTCTTTCAGCTTAGTCGTTACATGAGCAATGTTGGCATCCATACTTTGTTGGCTTTAAATGTGCATAAAACAACAAGTCCCAAAAAAGACAAGAAAAAAATCCCTGTTTAAAGCTCAAACATTCAGGAATAGCATGTCATGACATTTAGGGTGTAGTCTTCATCAGATGTAAAAATACTATAGGAGCAAATGCTGGAAATAGGTCCCATCAACTCGATGCAGCTTGTTGTGTAACAAACTTCACTGGTATTCCCTACAATTTTGGCCATGTAAGCCCACGTTTCCTTCCATGGAGGAGTTCCATTCTGGTGAAAGGAGAGAAAGACATCAGTTAGTAACAGGTAGAGCAGATCAAGGCGTGGGTTTGAGGATTTTCTCGTCTGATCTAATCTTATTGCTTGACTCCTTTCTTAAAGCAATTATAACTAGGAGTACTTCCTTTCTTTCTTAAAGCATTTATAAATAGGAGGGAGGATTTGCGCACGTTGATTGGGAGTTCAAACTTGAAAGAGGAAGATTTAGCAATGGGGACAAGGCTTTCACTGTCACAACCCATATTGTCTTTACTTGCTATTCACTTCATAGTGATGAAAATGTGGACAGGTTAAAGGTTATTTTTTTTGGTAGAAAACCTGAAGACAAATGTTCCCACAGAAAAAAACGTCATTAAATTACATGAAATACAACACCTGTACAGATCATTGTAGCTGCCATATCCAATTTGTCCAAAGGGATAGTTTGAAATGGAATGGGAGTTTTGTGGTAAACCTATTAATTCCTTTAAGATGCATTCCCTTACCTGAACATGGATGCATGGATTTTCTTATTAAGCTTTAATTATGGAAATTGTGTACAATCAACTCTTCCAGTTATGTAGTAGACTTTCAGTTTGTGGGAAAATGAGTCAGAACACAGCTTCAAACAGCTTAAAGTAATTGGTGCCTGTTAGTCATAATCCCAGCCACCTTAATCCACTTCACTGGATCTGATTGTGCTTCGTCAGCAAACTACTTAACCTAGTTTTTCTATCGCCTAATAAAACGTCACAAGGTCAAATGTTCAACAGTCCAAACTGCCATATTAGGCTCTAGTTAGATCAAGTTCAGGTTTTGTGTCACATATACAGGAGACACAGATGTAGTTGCAGTGCAATGCAGTTATAATATTAAAAACAACAAAATAATCAAAATGTTTTCATTAAGATATAAAGGCCGACAGGAGCATAACAACATACAAACAGGCTGTAAATAGCCTTTGAATCAGATTGAAATCAATCTCAGACCCCTGTAATATTTGGTTTGCCAGGTTAGCCCAATTAAAGAAAAACTGCTTAAGAAGGATGTGCCACATTATTAAGCAGGCCACAAGTTTCAAGCAATATGGGAAAGAAAATGGATCTTTCTACTGTGGAAAAGCATATAATAGTGTAATGCCTTGGACAAGGTATGAAAACATTCAATATTTCATGAAAACTTAAGCAAGATCATCATACTGTGAAGAAATTTGTGGCTGATTCTGACTGACCACTTTCTTTCATGGTACAAAGAAGATATTTTAACGATCTAAGCGCATGTCGTGAAGCGTATGGCGCAAGTGCGCTTGGGGTGTGTCCAAATCCACTTTTGCTAGTGTGTCCAAATCCACTTTTGCTAGTTTGACAGCGGATAAACGGGTCCATGCACCGGGCGCATGGTCTAAAAGGGTTGTACTATGTGTCTTCATTAATTCATGGATGTGTTTTGGGCATAACATGCAATAAACCAATCAGAGGTTAATCTCCCATTCCCATTCCCCCGTTTCTACCTTTCGCGCATTGCTATTATGACGGCAAATTTGCACCGTAATATTTTTATTTGTAATCTTTTGCATGTTCGTGTGCTGCTGCGCTTCGATGTGTGTGCGCAACAAGCATACTGTGCATGCGCTGTGCCTATGCCATAGGTGCATTAATTTGCTGTTAAAATAACAAGGACGTGCTGCGCCATTGACCAGGTTTTTGTTGGTCAATGGCGCGATCATTTTCCGATGCCTCAAGATAGCAAAACACCCGGAATGATCCTGAACCAAGGGGCAAACTCCGAGGCTGACAAATGAAGCCAACAAGGAAGTAAAAAAAATTGCAATTCATCGAATGTCCACTTGAGGCTGGCTGCAGAAAGGAGCAATTTCAATAGACCTCTATGGCAAAATGCCCAAATTTACAGCTGAAATAAACATGTTTATAGCCTGGTTCAAAAAATGGTTTTGGTGTATATTGCT
>JACXGM010035142.1:0-11768 GCA_016801145.1 Umbra pygmaea | reverse complement strand
TGTGTGTGTGTGTGTGTGTGTGTGTGTGTGTGTGTGTGTGTGTGTGTGTGTGTGTGTGTGTGTGTGCATGTGTGTGTGTGTGCTCTTCACCTAAATTTCAGGTTGATCCTTACAATTCTAACATTGTGAACTTTTGAAAAGGTAAGATTCAAACTAGGCAACCAGAGATCCGAGGGCAGTTCTAGTGCAATTTTCTACTCAAATTTCCTGGGTTTTAGGTCTGTGAATTTTACACCATATGTGGCTTTTAGGAATGTTGGTCGCTAATATCTGTGTGTGTGTGTGTGTGTGTGTCCACGTCTGTGCATGTGATTTTTTTGTGTGTCCACCGTGTCTGCGGAAATCATTGGTTTCCTGTGTGTTGTTTTGGACACTATGTCCTCTCTGTATCTGTTCTGCATCCATGTGCACTTTCATGTGTCTGACACTCGCACATCTCCATGTCCTCCCTCACACGCACCCCTCGCTCCCGCCTCGCCTCCAGATCGGCCGGTTCTTTGGGGTGATCGACCCCAGCCTTATGAAGAAACTGGTCAACATGTCTCTGTTTACGGTCAAGAAGACGTACGACTACCAGTCAGTCTGCGACCCCAAAAGCAAGAACAAGGAGTCCGCGGCGGGTCTGCGCTCAGTCTATGTGGTGAGATACATAAGCCAGAGACGTGCACCCGCACACACTCCCACCAGCGCACACACACACTTACTGTCACCAGAGAAACACACATAACCATAAATCCAGATTAGACAGACAGCAGGTTAAAGGTGGGTTAACAGAGGAAAGAGTTAAAGCAGTTAGGGAAACTAAGTCCTCTTAGAAAATAATTGAGTAATTAAATTACTCTTTGTTTAACACATAAAGTGGACTTTGTTTCTGATAGCTAGTTGTAAGACTAGTTCTTTCAGAGCTGTTGTATATGTAGTCTCAAAGAGGTACACATTGTAATTAATAAGCTATAAAATGGCAGTTTAGGTTTAAATGGACAGAAATTAAAGTTTGTCAGATTTGTTTAGACTTCAAATGTAGACTAATGTACTTTACAGTTGTTATCAAAATTACTCAACCCCCACTTCAAATCAAGTTTATTGTCATAATGTACAGACTGTCAGCTCTTTGCAATGAACAAATCAATTGAATTGAATAAGCTCAGCACAACGAATGCTATAAAAGGTTTTCCCAAATTCAACTGCAAATGCAACTGATAATGACTTCTCCAGTCTTCTAATTCTTCAACCCCTTCATGGCAAGCGTCTTTAGTATTTAGTAAAGCACCATTTTGCTGTTATGACCTGCTGCAAATTAGAGGCATATCCAAACACCAGCCTCTGGCAGCATTCTTGAGAAATCTTAGCCCATTCCTCATGAGCAATGGCCTCCAGTTCAGTAGTATTATTAGGTTTGTGTGCTGCCTCAGCCTTCTTCAAATCCCACCAGAGATTTTTTATTGGGTTTAAGTCTGGTGACTGTGATGGCCACTGTAGAATCTTCCAGGACTTCTTCTGCTACCAAGCCTTGGTGGACTTTGAGGTATGCTTGGGATCATTGTACTGTTGTAAGTTCCATGGCTCAGACAAAAGAATGGTCCAAAAAGTTAAGAGAAGAGATCATCACCCTTCACAAACAATGAACAGGACACAAAAAGATAGCGAAGGCACTGAATGTTCCCAGAGACACCATTGGAAGCATGGTTCACAAGCTTCATAGCTTCAGCTTACTCACAGATGGAATGAGGTTTTTGCCTAGGATTTCCTGATACTTCAATAAATCCATCTTGCCTTCCACACACTGCAGATTTCCTGTACCAGAGGATGCAACGCAGCCCCAGAGCATCAGTAAGCCACCACCATGCTTGACTGGGAGTGTTCTTTTCAGCATATGCTTCATTCTACTTCCTACATACCGCTGATCCATCATGCCAAAAAGTTTTATTTCATCACTCCAAAGAACAGAATCCCACAACCTCAGTGGCTTCTTTATATGATTTTGAGCATATTGGAGCCGACATGTCTTGTGCTTTTCGGTCAGTGGTGGTGTACGGCTTGGGGTTCTGGCATAGAAACATTCTGCATTTAGTATGTGCCTTACTGTGCTCACTGAAACCTCAGTGCCTGTTGCTACCAAGTTTTGCTGCAGGTCTTTTGCAGTCACTCAAGGGTTTTTCACAACCTGCTGTCTCAGAAATGTGGTTCCTTTTTCTACTCCATCCAGGTAGTATAACCACTGATCCCTTAACTTTGAACTTGTGAACTATGCTTCCAATGGTTTCTTTAGGAACATATAGTGCCTTCGCTATCTTTTTGTATGCTGTTCCTTGGTTGTGAAGGGTGATGATCTCTTCTCTTAACCTTTTGGATCATTCTTTTGTCTTAGCCATGTTTCTAACATGCATTCAGACACACTCCTAGCTAGTTCAATTATTTCATGTGTTCCAGCCAGGGGCGGCTGGTATCAATGGGCTAACAGGGCTAAGCCCTCCCTATCCTTTACAGTAACGGTGAGAATATGATTGTTAAAAAGCGTTACAACAGATTTTTTTTTAATTGATGGAACCTACAGCAGCAAAAGCCCCAAATAGTCTGTCGAAAGTCACAATATATCTAAATGTGCAAATTTTTTACAGCCCATACGCTGTAGCGTCCACATCCATTCGTCTTTTTGTTCAGTGAGTGACAGGTGTTGTGGCACACCCCCTTGATTAGCAGCTTGTTTTGGCAAAATTTATTCCAACCACAATAAATGGGCACATTTTTTATAGCCCAAACGCTGTAGCATCAGCATCCATTCATCTTCGTGTAAAGTGACAGGTGAGGTGTCATGGCACACCCACTGGGTTTGCTGCTGCTTTGGTCTAAATTCATTTAGCTCACGGGTTGCTGGTTTAACCAATGACAGTGATGTACAGATAGTACAGGCAGGTGCTAATGGCTGTTGTTTGAGAGTAAGGAGAGTGACTGACTGTAAAAAAGGTTGGACGTTAGCATGAAGGAGGTGAATTATCTGCTTTCTCTTTCCATTTTCTTCATTGTCTTTGAAGGAAAATTTTGATGTAAAGCAACTTTTGACACACCGTCTAATTGTTCAAATAACACAAAAGGACAAAATGACCAAATCGTATGTTTTTATTTACTTGGTTTGAAAGAATGGACTGCCGAACGTAATGGCAGGTGCATCTAAGAATTCACTATTCTGTTTCCCATGCTAGCTTTCTGGAGGAGACATAACACAAAACATGGAATTTAAAACATTAATCCATCAAAATTAGGAAACAAGAATGTAGCACAAGTCACATTGGAAGTAGCGCAAAGCTATCAATGTTGGTTAAAGTTAACATGTACTATGGGGACAGGATAAGCTGAACTCACGGGCCATGTGCTGTCTATTGAGCGGGACTTCATCCAAAAATCACCCGACTTTAATGACTTGGTGATTAATATGTTTGCATCCCAGAAAGGACATCGATGTGAGATTCTCTTCAGATAAGGTAAGCCCAGGCCTAAAAGACCTCTTTCCCTTTCCGGTCTAATTATCCCCTCACTCTCTTCTATAATGACCTTTAATTTTGCTGTGTTTACAGTACCAAATTGTTTTATTCGGGACATGATGTTTGACACAATGTGTTGCAAAACGGTTGTGATAAAAACAACTGTAGTATCTATTGTCAGTATTTGCAGATGGAACACGTTTTGTAGTGCATCGCTAGGTGGCCCCTTTTCTGACATTCTAGGTTATGATAGAGCATTCTGTACTAACATGTAGCCTATCATTTCATCATTCTTGAATATGACGTGCTAATGTGTACTTAGAAATATTGTCAAATGGTGTGTGTGTCTGTGTCTATGTGAGAAAGATAGATACGTTTTTTGCCATCAGGCCATTGTTGTGGGTATTTGTCTAGAGTGTTGTTGTAGAGCACTTACTATAACAAGCTATATACAGTAGTGTTGTTGTAGAGCACGTACTATAACAAGCTATATAGTGTTGTTGTAGAGCACTTACTCTAACAAGCTATGTAGTGTTGTTGTTGTAACTTGGTATCTCTGATGTGATGCTGCTGTTGAAGCAACTTAAAGTATTGCTGGATGTATAATGCATTTTTTAGTCCACCCACCCAATATTACCACCAGCCATCACTGGTTCCAGCTCAAGCACACCTGGTGAATCTATTCAAGACCTTGATTAGTTGCATCGGGTGTCCTTGAGACAACACCTGTTGCATATTGTCATTTAGTAAATATGAGTTGCCTTTTCAGTTGGATTTGGGGAAACCACTTGTAGCATTCATTGTGTTGAACTATTCCAATTGCTTTTGTTTGTTTTTTTCATTGCAAACAGCTGACAGTCTGTACATTTTGACAATGAGGGTTGAATGATTTTGATTACAACTGTAAGATTAATTTCCTATGCCATTCTTTGGTATACAGTATATGGCTTATTTTTCTCAAACAAATAGAACATTTGTATCATAGATTTAAATGACTTACTATACAGAATGGTTTTAGATGCTTTTACCTGCTATTTCACTATTATCACAAAAATATATTTGGAGTACAAATTTAGATCAAAGCTTTATGACGAACATAGATCAAAGTCGATCATAGCTTTTGATATGACATTGATATTACGTTTAGCATGGTTAGTTAGCTGTGCTCGATGACTAAACTCTGTATCAACATGGAGAGTAAGGAATCAGGCCTGAGTCACTAGACCAGAGCATTGCATGCTAATTATAATCAAAACAACATGGCTTCTTTAATTCAAGCCAGACCCCACTTGTTGTTCCTTTTTTGCTTGACGTTTTTGTTTGTAGATTTTCACTAGCATCTGTTGTGGTGGGCTCTGCATTATTTTTTTCCCGAAGTCTCGTCTGGCTCAGAGTCGGCGTCCGAGCGTTTGGCAACAAAAGCTGGAGTGTCACTCTGCCAGCACCGTCAGGATGTTTAGAAAAACTTTAAGCCCAGGTTTGAAATGCCCAGGCTGTTTTACATGCAATGTTTAGTTTTTTAGAGTTTTGCTTCGATTGCCCAAAGGTATGTCTGGTTTTACCATGTGAAAATACATTTTTATTATACGTATTTGTAATGCGCAACCATTTTGTCCCTCGCAGCCCACCATTGCGGACATATTAAATCTTGGGTGGCTGGCATCTGCAGCAGCCTGGTGAGTCCACAGAATTTATTTGACATTGTTCCCAGTTCAGAGGCAAAAAACACAAGAGACAGCCCTTGGCCCATCTGTGTAGGCATTCTACAGGTCCTAGAGCAGTTGCAATACCTCTTTGGTAGCACTTTATAAAAACAATACATAATAATGCATTCATATTGGAATTGTAAGTAGTTAATTCATATTTTTTGTTTTTTATTATTTTGATAAGTTTATTTTTAGTCAGTTTTACCCTGAGGTAATCATTCAGACATCCTCAGTGGTTTAATATTTCCATCTAGTAATTACACAACATCTTGTCAACAAGTACCCAAACAAATATAAGAAACAGGTGTTATACCAGTCTGTCTTTAGAGACAAATTATAGCACACCCTACTGGATCCCTGGGAAGGTTTCATTATCATTGTGAAACATAATTTAAAAATAAATTAATCGAGATATATACAGTATATTTCAAGTTAAAACAAAGTAACAGCAAGCCAAAGCACCAGTTGGGATTGTGGGTGTCTCCCATGATGCAGTCATACAATGATATACTGCTAGATGTTCAGTTCATGGTATCTTCCTCTTTTTGACCTGTTAGTTATTCAACAGGTGTACATTTTTATAAAATATACAGTAAAGAGCCACTCTTCAGATAACACAACACAAATATACTTCAATAATTATTTATCATTAATTAAGTCATTTTGGGGGATTATTTTTTTTTCAGTGTTTTTAGGCATGTTGTTTAAGGGAAATCAGTTCCTGTCATTTCCAGATGCAGAAGACATTTTTGTAAATGTAGTAATATTTAGTAAGCATAATATATCAATGATATATTTATTTATTTAGTAAACATAATAAATCTATGATATATTTATGTATTTAGTAAGCGTAATATATCAATGATAGGTTTATTTATTTAGTAAGCATAATATATATATATCAATTATATATTCATTTATTTATTTAGTAAGCATAATACTGTATATAATTTATTACAAGAGATGATTAGGTTTTACCCAAACCTTCTTTATGTTGGCTTGCCTTTCTTGATTTAATTAGTTTGGTGTCTTAATAAGACCAATAAAATGATCCAGACATTTATTTGTTAACATGGAGGCCATAACACATTGGCCTATTTTTCCAAATAAAAACATTTTATTTATAAAGTTTGCGGTTCTTATGCTAACAGCCTATAAACTTGCCATCTGAATGGAAAAGTGTAAGGAATTTTGTTAAATATTCTGTGTCCTTGTTTAATTCCTCAGGTCAATACTGCAGCAGTTGTTGGTTAGCATAACGTTCCCAAATTTCCTGCACGCAGGTGAGATTCTCCAAAGCATTTTGTTGTTACTCTTTTATTAACAAGGTTAAGTATTGTGGCTGTCATTTAAAAAAGGTAGCATAGTATTTATACATCTTGGCAAGTTATTTATAATCTGCACTTTGCTATGAATATTTGGGAAATATGTAGATGTATTTCTGTATGTTTCAGCTATGAAAAATACTAAAAAGTAACTTTTCATCTCAGAATCTGAACGTTTGCATGATGTATTCTATGGATGTACAGTAGTGTGAAGTATTGGACCCTTCATCATTTCATGTGTATTTGTTGCTTGTGCATGTGTCTGTATGTATGTTGCGCATGCATGCATTAATAGTATGTATTTCACAGCTGACACCAAAGACGAGTTACCAGACATGTCCAAGGAGAGCTGTATCACAGAGCAGACTCAATACTATTTTGACAACGATGAAAGGTCTTTCAGTGGAACACTAGAGTGTGACAATTGCTCCAGGTGAGAACTGCAACAAAATGTACACAAACCACAGGCTCCTGTTTAATAGAAGAAATATATAAATATAAAATATAATAAATGAAGTCGCTACTTAAAGAACAAATTGCCATTTCACAGGTCAAAATATTTTTCACACCTCTGTAAAAGTCTACCCTGAACCTAACCCTGGTTTCAGGCATGATACTAAATTGCAATTCCTAAATTGTCGTCATAGCCTATAGCAAAATAGGTAGGTTTTTAAAACTGCAGTATTTGTTCATGCACATGCACCATGACTAAATAATAGAGTTTACTTGTACGTAGCACAAGTAAACATGCAGTCTTTTGCTGAGGCCCAAAGGAAAGGGCAGCTAAACAGAGGGCTGGAGAAATGCATATTAGCAGGCATGCAGGATAATACGCAGAAACACATAACAAGCAACAATCACAGACAACTATCTGGGGCAACAAAGGGAACATATAGTGTATACAGAGGACAAAGAACTTACACAACACAGGTGCGCAGTTAGCGGCGGTGGCTCAGTAGGCCGTTGACGTCGACCTCTGGAGCGCAGACACACCAGGAGAGGGAGTCCCTGCAGAGGGAGACGTGACAGTTACTTATGTTTGTAACAGCATTTCTCTCTGTATATTTGCCTTTGTTCAAACACACAAGCACCTTGACACTGTCTTATTAGTTTCATTTCTCTACAGTAATATTCATTCAGCCTTTTATCTGATGTGACATGTGTGAACGAAAACACAAAATACACGATCTACAGAAAATCTCTAGCTATGCTATATTCAACACAACACTGGGTCTTTATGTATGATAGTTTTCAGAAATCTGTTAGCACACCGAAAGCGTCTCATTCCATTAGTGTCTAGGTTGATACTATCACATTGGCTGAGAAAGCGGCCGAGGAATGGGGGGGTGGGCTGAGAAAGTGCCGGCCTCCGGGAGGGAGGCGGAGCCACAGACCTAGGTAGGGGGTCTGATTGAGGCGAGGAGGCAGAGCCCCAGACTTGGGCACAGAGGGCAGAGCCCCTGGGCGTGGCAAGGCAGGCAGGACCTCCGGCGCAGAGTCCACAGTAGGAAGGGCCTCCGAGGACCTCCATCATAGTCGTGGCAAACTGGCCCCCCAGCGCGGGCGTGGCAGAAACATCCCCTGGTATTGGCGTGGCTAGCAGGCCCTCCGGTATGCTCAGGGAGGGTGGAGGCACTGGGACTGACGCGGGGGCAGAGCCCCTTGCACTGGCACGCAGGTCGAAGCCAATGGCACTGTCGTGGAGGGAGGAGCCGCTGGCACTGTGGTAGGGCTGGGCAATATATTGATATTATATTGATATCGTAATATTAGACTGATTATTGTCTTAGATTTTGAATATCGTAATATCGTGATATGACAAAAGTGTTATCTTTTCCTGGTTTTAAAGGCTGGATTACAGTAAAGTGATGTAACTTTCTGAATTAACTAGACTGTTCTAGGTTTTTTATTATTTGCCTTCACCCCACTTAGTTATTATAAACACATCAATGATGATTATTTATCAAAAATCTCATTGTGTTAATATTTCTTTGTAAGCACTAATTGTCAACCCCCTAATATTGATATTGAGCTATTTGGTCAACAATATCGTGATATTAGATTTTTTCCAAATTGCCCAGCTCTATTTGTCATACTTACTCACCACACCCAATATGATTGAGCATTATTCTTTTACTATAATAGATTTGAATATTAAATTGAGAGAGATTGGTAAATGTTCCAAAACAATATCTGTGTCTGCACACCTCTTTGACAAAGAAAGTGCAATTCTTCACTTGTTAATTTTAATAAAGAAAAATCCCTTTTTTTCTTTACATACGTGTACACATTTTCTAAACTTTAGAAATAATTAAATATCAAGATATATATCTTTAGTCGTTAAAGCTACAAAATATATTGAGATATTCGCCCAGCCCTACACTGTAGTAAAGGGCATGGCCCTGCCCTCGGACATGGAGGGAGCTCTGGGTACTGGTGTGGATAATAGTGGCAGAATGGCCCAACACTGCACAGGTTGTAATGGCTCTTTTATTATGGAACAACTACAGTGCTCTCGGTCAATCCAAAATGTAAATACACCTCAAACCTGAATAGTTAAGGAAGTAAAAGTGAGGTCTTGGCTTTCTTTGGAGAATATCTATGTGTGTATAATTGTTGGGCAACTATTAGTGTGCAGATTAATTATTAAAATACCGGTAAAGGAAAAGCGGAAGCCCCTCTCACTTGTACATTTTTATCTGTTAACATGAGAATAATAAACAAACAACGGGGCCATGTCATTATTCTTTAATCTTTAAGGCCTTTACTGGCTAGCTATACAGTGGAGTACTTCGATGCTTGTGATGGATGGTATTCTTGAAAGATGCTGATGTTTTCCTCTACCACTGCTTAAAGAAAGTGTGTTCTAAAAACTGCCAGAAAATTTAGGAGTTGAGTGTGAGTCCATCTTAAACCCGAAAAGGTCCAAATAGCTCATCTTTAATAATAACAGCCCATACCAGTACCCCACCTCCACCTTGCTGGCATCTGAGTCAAAGTGGAGCTCTGTGCCCGTTACTGATCCAGCCAGGGGCCCATCCATCTGGTCCGTCAAGAGTCACTCTCCTCTCATCAGTCCATAAAATCTTTGAAAAATCTGTCTTCAGATGTTTCTTGGCCCAGTCTTGACGTTTCAACTTCTGTGTCTTGTTCAGTGGTGGTCGGGTTTCAGCCTTCAGTTCTGGAATATGACAGCACTGGAGGATAATGGGTTCCTGGTAGCTTCACATTTGAGTCTTATCAAATCTTTGGCAGTTCATTTGCGTCTTTTCTCAACACCTTTCTTGCGACCCTGTTGACAATTTGCAACAAAACGTTTAATGGTTCTGTGATCACGACCCAATATCTTACCAATATCAAAAGTGTTGCATCCCTCTGAAAGACTTTTTACAATCTTTTACTTTTCTGTGTCAGTTAAATCTTTTTTGGCCCATTTTGCCTGAGGAACAGAAGCTGCCTAATAATTATGCACACCTTGATATAACATAGAGCATGGGTATTCAACTTTGGACCCAGAAGACAGATCCACTCCACATTTTCATTGCAACCTTCTAATCTGAGACTTCTTTAGACCTGGGACACCAGGTGAGTCCAATTAATGTTAAGGTAGAACAGAAAACCAGCAGGCTCCGGACCCTGTAGGGTTACCCTGAGGTAGGGTGTTGATCTCCTTAGGACACACCCTCCCTCATTACAAAAAGCACCTGATATGCTTAAATCCAATAAGCATTCCTGTTTATTTAGCTTGGAGTTGCAACATATGCATAGTACTGATGATATGGTCATAATACTGACTTGCCTAATAATTGTGCACACAGTGTAAATGGCTGGGACATGGATTTCTATCAGGCCTGCACTAAAGCAGCTGTTCAGATTCAAGGCAGTGGAATGCATGAGCCACAGGTGGAATTCTTGACAAACATTATCTTTCAGTTTAGTTCTACCTAGAGGGCTTAGGATCTAAAGATGGTGCTACCGTAGAGTTGGTTTTAATGACTGTGTTCATCTGAAATGGCTCTCGGAGAAAAGCAGGTACAAAGTGAACTATTTTGGCCAGAATACCAGACACAATAGGATGAAAAAGAGAAGGGAAAAAAAACATAATAGCTAAATAACTCAACAAAAAAGCATTCACACAGGCTCGTTATATACTGTAGTCTTGGTTTTCTCTGCCAATGCTGCAAGCGATATTGCTCTAAACTGAGAAAATAAAGCGGCACTCAAAGGACAAAATGGCCTCCCCCGGGGAGAGGACGTACTAAAACTCCACATGCCATAAAGGTGATGTAGAGTCACCATGCGGCAAGGCAGACCACCGTCTTGCTCGTGTGTGTTTGCTGTTTTAAGGCCCCCTCGTGCGGTCTAATAGGGTGCCTGCCGTACTGTGTTGCTGTGCATTAGCTTCGCACACGTCGCTGTTTAACGGCCGCCATAAAGAATGATGCCCATTTTTCTCTAAATTCTAAACATGCGGCACGTGTTCACCTATGGCCTGCTATGGTCTGGTAATTTAGGAGTCAAGCTTGGACCTCATGTGTAGCTAACAGTGATGCCTACAGAGTTGTAGCGCCAGTCCAGACAATACACTCGTCCTACTCAATGGACTCGTTCTTGAGTCATTTAGGCTCTATTATCTTAAAGTGTAAAGGTGTTTCACTTGATATCTACAGTGGAATATAATTGTATTATTTGAAACTTCCAATCAGGATTATTAAAGTAGTTCTCAGTGTTTCCCAACGCCGGGGTATATTTCACCATGTCTCTTTTTTGTGTCTCTGTCTCATTCCAGGCTATTTCATGCAGAGAAACTGTGGAAGACAAACCTCGTGTTTATCATCGCCGACACCAAGCTCCCCTGCATGTCATGTGATGACGAACCCCTTACCCAGGCAGAGAAGGAATGTATCCTTGAATGATACGGTCAATAGAGCACTAAATCCTAAAATAATATGTGGTTGCTATGGTACCTTGAGAAATCCTGGGCAGAGAGAGCTGCTGTGCCTTTCTTCATATTTAGTTGATTTCGTTGTTTTATTCCTATAGAAAAAAAATGTCTGCATTTCTTAGGCTTTGATGAATTGCATGTTACTGAAAATGTATTTTTTGGCTACTGTGCAATCATTTGAAAGGACGATCTATCAATAGCCTACACTGCACTGGAAGTCTTCAGCACCAGCTCTTTGTTCCACCTGCCTGTGTGACTAAAATGTGAACTGTGGTGTGAGGGTATGCAGGGGTGTCTCACTGGTCTACGGCAC
>JACXGM010035141.1:0-11766 GCA_016801145.1 Umbra pygmaea | reverse complement strand
TATTAACTGACAGTGTCAGACACATTCCATACATATCATATTAACTCACACAGTGTCAGGCACATTCCATACATATCATATTAACTCAGACAGTGTCAGAAACATTCCATACATATCATATTAACTCAGACGGTGTCGGACACATTCCATACATATCATATTACCTCACACAGTGTCAGACACATTCCATACATATCATATTAACTCACACAGTGTCGGACACATTCCATACATATCATATTAACTGACAGTGTCAGACACATTCCATACATATCATATTAACTCACATAATGTCAGACACATTCCACACATCATTAACTGACACAGTGTTAGACACATTCCATACGTATCATATTAACTCACACAGTGTCAGAAACATTCCATACATATCATATTAACTGATCGTGTCAGAAACATTACATACATGTCATATTAACTCACACAATGTCAGAAACATTCCATACATATCATATTAACTGACACAGTGTCAGACAACATTTCACCTATTAACTGTAAATTCATCTTGTCGCAACCAGTATGGACGCCTTTTCTTGGAGTCTTTCCTGAAGCTGGGGATGCCATTGTTGGATTTCAGCTTTAAGAAGCACAAGGTAATGTAAAAATAGCCATCAAGTCAATAAACAGTTTTGCATTTCAGTGGTTCACTATAACGTGTGTGTGTGTGTGTGTGTGTGTGTGTGTGTGTGTGTGTGTGTGTGTGTGTGTGTGTGTGTGTGTGTCTCAGGAGGACGTCCAGAGCCTGCTGAAGACCTTCCAGCTCAGCACCAGGCAACTCCACCACATGTGTGGACACTCAAAGGTACAACTTACCCTCCACTTCCTGTGTAGACAACATAACTCAGTGTTTCAGTATGACTCCACCAACATAACTCAATATTTGTATCTCAGTCCAACACTACTATCTGAGTAGGTAATATATCTCAGTGTGTTAAATTAATTATGAAAAGGCCTTTTTTTTACTCTGCTTTTTTGTGTGGTTTGTGGATACCTATGGCACTGTTCTCCAGATTCGCCAGGACACAACTCTGACTAACCATGTGCCTGCACTGAAGAAGAGCCTGGAGCAGTTTGTGTACAGAGTCAAGGCCATGCTCACCCTCAATAACTGTCAGGAGGCCTTCTGGTTAGGCAACCTCAAGAACAGAGACCTCAAGGTGCTGGATTGGTCCCACTTTGTTTAGTGTCCATGTCCATGTTTACATCCCCAAAAAAGTAAAACCTTTGGATTTAGGGGAACACTTACAGCTGGGGCATAGTGTTAGAACTGGGTTTACTTTTAGATTCATGTATCAACTGTTAAGGTTAGGCACTATGGTTAAGTTTAGGCATAGGTTAAGTATGCATATTGATGTTAAGGTTTTGTTTAGGGAACATGGTTTGTGTGTGTTTTCCCTTTGGGGTCAGACTGACTCCTTTGTGTTTCAGGGTGAGGAGATCCTCTCTCAGCGTTCACAGGGGAGCGATGATGAAGACGAAGGTTCACAGGTGCTACATGGGCAGTCTGAGGATGAGGTACTAGCCTTAATCAAATTTAAAGCTACTGAATTATTCCGTATAATATAACATTACTTTTTTAATTTAAAATTAACATTGAAAATTCATATAAGATGTCAAAACCTTTAATTTTCAGGAAGTTTTTAAAATTGTTATAAAATAAATCTATATTTTTTGTTAAGATCTGTATTCGATATTACAGACAGCGTAAGGAAGAGGACAGCTGTGTTTGGAGCACTGGGCTGATGAGATAATTATTTTTGGCTAGTCATTACTGACAGGCTTAAGTCCCTACTAAACGACTACGGTTTGGTTTAAATTGCAATTTTTCAAGCAGGTAAGGTAGAGACAAACAGAAAAGTAGTTCCTATCTGTGCCAGCAGCTTGTCAGGAGAACACCCCAAAAAGAAGTTGTTAGGCTGTGGTGAGACAATGCAAACCTTGTCCGACACAAACATAGGACAGTGCTGACCAGGGCATTAAATTAACTTTTTATGCACACACAAACACATGCTCGTGTGCGTACTGCGTACACACACACACACACACACACACACACACACACACACACACACACAGGATTTAACATTTAGCATCACAGCATACCTTTAGTTATCTACATTTTAACAAGGCCCAAATGTATATATACTGTATATTGATAAAAATATATTTAGTTGTCACTTTAAGGGCTGGACATTATCATGTTAAAACAGAAAACAATGCTTCGAATACTTAACCCTACTGCACGGCAGAGACTTCATATGCATTTCTTTTGCTGGCGTAATGATTACTTTCACAGAAGCTGTCATTTACATCTCCAGTACAGGGATGTTTGGTTACCTTATAGCAGGGCTGCCCAACCCTGTTCCTGGAGATCTACCATCCTGTAAGTTTTCAGTTCAACCCTAATTTAGCACACCTGATTATAATAATTAGCTAAAGGACAGCTAAAATATGTTGCCCACAACAAGGGTTGGAGAGAACCTACAGGGCGGTAGATCTCCAGGAATAGGTTTGGGCAGCTCTGTCTTAACGTAGAATGGGCTGTTAATATATAGAGTAGACCATCAATGTGCTTGGCTAATATATGTTTGCTGGACAGCAACCCTTGTAGCCTTTACTTAGTTTATCATGCATTACTACTACTACCTTAGCTTCTTCTGCTTGCAGAAAGAGATTTTTTTCCAGTCCATTGGTTGTCTGTGGCAGACTGTAGGGATTAAGAGAGCTTAAATGTTGTTGTTTCTTTGCTCCTTTTAACTTTAGGCCCAGGAGAGTGACTCGGAGGAGAGGAGGAATGGCAACCAGAAGGAAGATGTGGATGATGATGAAATCACTGATGACTCTGACGATTAGGACAGCCTGGAGGAAAACTGTCCACTCCTTCACCTATTGATGGGCAAACGAACCTTCATTGCTGTTCTTCTAGCAGCAAAATATGCTGGCAGCACTCAGGTTATTTTTTTCAAAATAAAGGCCATTGTTGGAATGCTTTACAGTTTGTTAAGTTGCAATGTGGCTTTTATTTTGAAAAAGGAAGTCTGAGTTAGTGCTGCCAGCATTATATCCTGCTGCTAGAAGAACAGCAATGAAAGTTACTTTGCCCATCACAACTTTGATTTGTTGACAGTTAGGTGTCAGCAGATGAATCAGCATAACCAATATCCGTGTCCTGCCTACAATAGGAATGGTTCAGGGATTGTGACGCTTTGCTCTCAACAAGTTGTGGAATTCTGGGTAAAGATGGTCACTATGTTAGTGAATATAAAAAATGCCACAGCTTTGGAATATGCTGAACTGATTAAATGCCTCAGAGAGAAAATGTGTTTGACAAAATTCAGATTTTGCTGAGAAAGTGTGCAGGAATTATTTGCTTTACTTTGTTCAATATTTCAATAACAAATCTTCAATGCTGTTTGCTATTAAATATTTCTTCATTAATCAGGCATGTCTTGTGTTTCCTATCTGTTAACAAATGTTCAGCAAATTTAGCTTTTGTCAAAAAGTGTAACCATTACATTTATTTATGGACTGGGACCTGTTTTGCAAAAATAATGTAACTTTGTAGACCAATATTCAATGTAACCTGTCCATACTCACATAATGACAATGTGAATGCAGTGTGTTTGAAATCTTAGCAAATTTATTAAAAAGAAAAATGCACTTTTACATAAGTATTCACAGCCTCTTCTCAATACTTTGTTGAAGCACCTTTCGCAGCAATTAAAGCCTCAAGTCTTTTTGAGTGTGATGCTATGAGCTTGGCACACCTATATTTGGGCAGTTTTTCCCCCATTCTTCTTTGCAGGACCTCTCAAGCTCCATCCGGTTAGATGGGGAGCATTGGTGCACAGCCATTTTCAGATCTTTCTAGAGATGTTCAGTCGGGTTCAAGTCTGGGCTCTGGCTTGGCCACTAAAGGATATTCACATTTGTCCTGTAGCCACTCCTTTGTTATCTTGGCTTGTGTGCTTAGGGTCGTTGTCCTGTTGAAAGATGAACCTTCACCCCAGTCTGAGGTCTAGAGTGTTCTGGAGCAGGTTTTCAGCAAGGATGTCTCTGTATATTGACTAGTCTCCCAGTTCCTGCCACTGAAAAACATGCCCACAGCATGATGATGCTGCCACCACCATGCTTCACTGTATGGTATTGGCCAGGTGATGAGCAGTGCCTTGTTTCCTCCAGACATGATGCTTGCCATTCAGGCCATAGAGTTCAATCTTTGAAAATTTCAGAGAATTTTGTTTCTCACAGTCTGAGACTCCTTCAGGTGCCTTTTGGCAAACTTCAGGCAGGCTGTCATGTGCCTTTTACTGAGTGGCTTCCGTCTGACCACTCTACACAACAGGCCTGATTGGTGGAGTGCTGCAGAGATGGTTGTTCTTCTGGAAGATTCTCTTCTCCACAGAGAAAGGCTGGAGCTCTGTCAGAGTGACCATCAGGTTCTTGGTCACCTCCTTGACCAAGGCCCTTCTCCACCGATCGCTCAGTTTGGCCAGGCGGCCAGCTCTAGGAAGAGTCCTGGTGGTTCACTGTGCTCATTAGAACCTTCAATGCTGCTGATATTTTTCTGTACCCTCCTTCAGATCTGTGCTTCGATACAATCTTGTCTCAGAGGTCTACAGACAATTCCTTAGACTTCATGGCTTGGTTTGTGCTCTGACATGCACTGTTAACTGTGGGACCTTATACAGACAGCATATTTAGCATTTCCAAATCATGTCCAATCAACTGAATTTACCACAGGTGGACTCCAATCAGGTTGTGGAAACATTTCAAGGATGATCAGTGGAAACAGGATGCACCTGAGCTCAATTTTGAGTGTTATGGCAAAGGCTGTGAATACTTATGTGCATGTGGTTTTTTCGTTTTTTATTTTTTATAAATTTGCTAAGATTTCAAACACACTTTCATATTTTCATTATGGGGTTTGTTTGTATAATTTTGAGGGAAATAATGAATTTAATCAATTTCGGAATAACGGTGTAACATAATAAAATGTGGAAAAAATTAAGCGCTGTGAATACTTTCCGGATGCACTGTAACTGTCTAGGACTGTATTTGAAGTCATATTGTGACCCCTCATCCCCCTACATTTTTCACATGTCTGTATACCTTAAAGACATACTCAGCTTGAGGAGGGGCAGAGGTACAAAGTGCCAACCACCCAGAGGAAGGTCATTAAGTGGGTAATATACAGATGCTGTTGTCAGTTGAGCCAAAGAATAAACATCTGAGGCATCGTACTGTAAGTGGTTCAGTAAGTCCTTCAGTGTTCCATGAAGTTAATGAAGTCCCAAATTCACTGAAGATATATAATCAAATCAAATATGTGAAGATGTTATTTTTATTCATAGGTGCATTATATCTCAAATCTGGCTATAATGAAACATCTGGCTGTTCCTTGTCTTTAAGTTCTTAGACTAGATCCGTTACCAGCTTTCAAAATATGTTGCATTAGGAGAAAATAGATTGGATGAAAATATTTGTGCTGACTAGGCAAACGATATGGCTCTCAAGTGCTGGCCCCTCAGTGGTTCAGGAAATGAAACGGCCACTCGTTTTCCATGTAGACAGTTTGACAACCTTACTTCCAGCAATTGAACAGGTACAAAATATCTGGATTGGAATGATTAGTGGTGCACTGTAGGGGAGTTTATGCAAATTGGAAATGGCCACTAGTGATAGGTTTATGATCTAAAGCTCTTTTCAACTGCAACTTATTGATTTGGTATTAATGAAAATAAATAAACTAAAATCATGTATTTGCTAAGTTTAATAAAGATGTCTTGCAACAATACAAGGATGAACAAAAATATAAATCGTAACCTCATGATAAGTCAAGCAATACATCAATACACACAAACCTTTATGCTTATTTTGAGTCATGAAGTAATAAAATAAAATAATAACATTTATTCTACTAAAACTGATACTTTTCATTGTTGAGCGTCAGCTTATTTGGTAATATAGGGCATTTTTAAAAGCAATATAAAATATTAATAATATATTCCTGGGGTAGAGAATTTTTTTTTCACCTGTATTAGTTTCTTTTTATTATATTGATATTATACGCGTTTCGATTTTCGACTTGGCTGTAGCATCTGCGACTTCACTCACTCGTTGACCTCCGTCTACAGTCGGCTATTTTCGGTATAACCCTTGAATACGCCCTTATTTTTTATATTTTTTGTATTTAACCTTTATTTAACCAGGTGGGCACGTTGTTGAGAACAGTTTCTCATTTGAGACGGCGACCTGGCCAAGATATACTCGTATGCGGTGCTACTATCTGTTCGAAATTGTATATAGCAATATAGTATATACATTTTTGTTATACCAATATTTTACCAAAGAAAAAATAGATTAATACCAAGTACCTATGTAATACACACTTTTAATGTGGTATTTTTTTTAAGTTGAACTATGTCGACTGTTAGCCTAAAAGGGTAAACCCTTCTTTAGATTACAGATGGTATATTCGGGAAGTATGTTCCTGTGTTTAGGGAAATAGACCCGTTCGACCAACAGCGCGCGACTGTCTTCTCACGGAAAATGTTATGAATGCAAACAAGTACTGTAACATGCATCGGGAATTCTCTCAGTCTTTTTTAAACAAAACGCTATTCATACGATTTTGAAACCTCGGGGATAGCCGATTCATTGCGATCTGGTTTTGGTAGTTTTTAGACTGCAAACTCGTCCATTCAGGGACAAAATTTATTGACATTGCACAGTGGTTGTCATTAGAACTATTCACTAATAAGGCTTGAATTGCGTCAGTGTCAACGTCAATGGAAACAATGCCTGACTCTATTATTTTATCTCTGATAGCGTTTTTAATATTGTGTTTGATTGTAACGGTGGTCGTGGTTATTGTGTACTCTGGGCTGTTCGCTGAAGTCATTATCAAGACAGGCTTGCCTCCCATCAAAAACGTTTCAATTGCCTATAAGTTCCATAAGGGACCTTATAAAGACAGTGGCGCTGCCTTCACAGAGACCGTCAGCATTGGGCCAAAGCTCAAAACCATCCGTGTGTCATATGATGACTTCACAGAGGTAAGGCGACCTCTGAATGGCATATGTACCCCTATTATCACAGTATGTGTGGGTGTGTTTGTTTATAAGAGAAAAAGAGAGCGATGTCATTCTGGCATCAATAAATTGTCTTAAATTTCCAGATGTTTTGTCACAGTGAGCTCTTCAAGGATGTCCTGCAGGGCTCTTCGTTTAACTTTTTGTAAGGAGCTTGTGAGCTCCAAATGGAAAACAATGGTGTAGCATCTTGGAATTCTGAATTGAGATCATGAATTAAGTCAGCTGGCAGATGCCACATTGGAATGGATGTTTTCCCGTTCTGTGGTTACAGTTAAGTATAAGCTTACAACTGACTCATAATATCCTCATGTACAAATAGGCCAGATCTCCCATGGGTGAGCCAGAAAAACACAATGTTTAACATCATGCTAAATATAGCCCATTCCAAAAAGTTTACACGAATACTCTGGGATAAAGGCACTAAATTATGTTGCATAGTGGTTGATTCTTCTAGACTGTGACAAACTGTTTAGACTTTACACTGCAACAGTTGTTGGAGTTGAATTGTCACATCCTTGTTTCTGTTTAACTAATGTCCTGTACAAGCACCGGTATAAATAGGTCACCAATCAGCCCAGGTGTTTAGGCAGCAGAATGTGGCAGCCACACAACAGAAGGGTGTTTACTAAAGATCCCAACTAATGATAGGGTTGAACACAGGCTGGGTGGCCAATGCAACTGGCTGGAAACACTCTGAGATGCAACAAGAGCAGTCAGACAACAAAGCAACAGGTTAATGAATGCTAATTTGATCTGACATTCTTGACAGACAATACCCTGTGTAGGCATTTGAATGTTCATACTTTGTGGAACGGGTTGCATACATTGTGAATTTGGCAATTGTGTTTTAGCAGTTTAACAAGTGGTTGTATCAGATTGTGGTGTTAGGTTATTGTGTTTTAGCAGTTTAACAAGCTGTTGTATCAGATTGTGGTAATCTTTTTTTTACTCGAAACAGAATCTGGATCTTATAAAAAGATGTCATGGCTAAAACACATTGTCCATTTTCGTACAACATCAAGCATGATTGGATTTCACGTCTTCTTCTTCTCAGAGTGAAAATGGCACAATCCCCACTATGCGTTGTTATAAAAATATATTTAATATAAAAAATTGATTAAATGTTTAATGTTTGAAATATTCTTTCCTACATTGGGGGTTAATGGAATGTCATTCTGGATAACAGACATTCAGGAGCCATTTCTGCCCATAGTACTTTGTGATTAAAAGATTTGATACAAGAAAGAAGATTCCAAAAGAAACCCCAAGAGAACACAAATGTAATTTAATTGCTTGCTTACTGGTACATACTGCACTCAAACTCTTGAGAAAAAATGGATGCAGAAATCTAATAAATAGCCTATGAGATGTTGCTGCGAATAAGCATTGGTTCTCAGTCAACTTGCTGTTAAAATAACAGTAACGTTAAATAATAACATTTTTTTAGTGACTTGTTTTTGTGTAAACTATTATAAAGAAGGGAGATCAGATATTTCTAAACTCTGATAGTTATCTATTTCAGTTGTTGATACACTCATTACTTCTGAAAACAACTATTAGAAGTAAAACTCAATTAGGTCCACATATGTATTGGGTGGTTGATCAAGATTAGGGGTGGAACGGTACATGTATTCATATTGAACCGAAACGGTAAGGGCGTCATGGTTCGGTGCATGAGTTTAAACGGAGAATACACGGTAAAAAAATTAAACTCGCGTG
Source organism: Umbra pygmaea (assembly GCA_016801145.1). Lineage (NCBI taxonomy): Eukaryota > Metazoa > Chordata > Actinopteri > Esociformes > Umbridae > Umbra > Umbra pygmaea. Next base: position 2,932 of record JACXGM010035141.1, on the reverse strand, counting down.
CAAATTAATTAATGTAATGCGGAACTACCGTTAGATACGGAAGTTGTTTATGGACACCTAATCTGTAGTCCCGCCAAGCTCCACCTATGTATGCAGGTTTTTGTCTGATCGATGGTCCGGTGAGTGAGTCAGCACTAAGGACGAGTATTGGTGGCGACCCACAAGAGTTAGAGGACGACCTCTAAGATTGCAAGTTTGGGAAAACTTCGGTTTCCAAGTCAGTTAAAGTCACAGATTGTATATATTGGTTACAGTAGTACAGGCGATAGAGTGGTGGATAAGATGAGGACTGTGTGTCAGCGTTGTTCAGCAGCTGTTGTGTATGTGAGTGGAAATACATCTAACATGCTAACCGCCTTTTTATGCTTCTCCGTCAAGTCCAAGTAGTGGCTACGGTGGCACTCTGATGGCGTCATGACCTTTCGAAGTTCTGCGTCTTAGGTGAACGTCATTCTTTGCAACGCTTTGCATTTCACTGCTAGAACGCTAGGGGGGTTGCAACGTGGTGCATTTCAACGCCAGCACGCTAGGGGGTTCAGCCTGTGTCACCTCTGTCGCTCACCACCGGAATGTTGTTTGCGAGTTGTTTGCCAGCAAGTTTATATGCTATGTTAGCATCAAACTTGAGCACAACTGCCCACAAAGTACTGCTTGCTGCCGAAGTGCAAATTTCAATGGATATCAGACAAAATAACCAAGATGTGCTAGCTCAGGGGAGAAGCTGTATGACACTAGATGGTACAGCTTGAGTCATGCACAATAAAAAATTAGCGTTCTGCATTTTTGTTTAGCTTTTCCCTCCATTGTACCGAACTCGTACCTAACCGTCATGTCTGAACCGAGGTATGAACCGAACCGTGACTTCTGTGTACCGTTCCACACCTAATCATGATAGAGAACTAATTAACATCAGTATGTCTGTTTGAACATTAAATGTTTTTGTGTAGCTTGGTGCACTCTGCTCCTTCAACAATATACATCAGAGATGCAGTTAACTACTTATTAACCCAATAAAATAAATTAAAAGCTGGTAAAATTGTATTCAAGCTGAATTGTCTGAAATAAAAAATACTAATATATTTTATATAATAACCAGTAAGCCAAAAGAGTAAGAAGTCTTGAGGAAGGAAAAAAGTAAATCAAAGATAAATGTCTGGCTCCTGTTTTATCTTAGAACTCTCTTAATTGACCATTAGAAAGATCAGCCATTGTTGATTGATTGATTTTTATGTAAATGTCAGATTGTTGGCCAATTGATCAGCACATCCCTAATATAAATATAAACAGTTAACTCAAGAATTGGCACCCTTCATGAAATTGATTCAAAAGTAATTGCAGACAAGAAATAAAGCAAACAGTGAGTCATATAGCAGCACAGTTACTCTAATGTCTCCCTGGCCATTGCTGAAAATGAGAATTGGTTTTTGGTGAACTTGTGCGTTTAAATACTTGTATAATTTTCAAGAAAATACATTTAGAGTCAAACATAAATGTGAGCAGCATACTTTAATTATATTTCATTGAATAGTACATTTTTGTATAGCAAAACTAGCTATCAAATATATTTGCACCCCTAAAGAGTATTTACAATTAAACCAAACACAGCGGAAAGGAAATGGATGCCTTTCACCTGTGTCTGTTTATCTCAGGTAGAAGGTTACAAGCATTTACAGTCTTCCAACCCAATGGGTAAAAGCAAAGAGATTGTAAGCTAAAAGGAGACAGATGCTTGTTGAACTACACAGTTCTGGTAACAGAAATAAAACACAAACATAAACAGTTGAAAATACCGCTAATTACACACAGGGCATGTGCATACTGCTGCCATGCACGATGAGGACAATGTCGATGGATGGAAAGAAGGATCCAAGGATTGCAGTTTAAGAACTGCACAATTTTGTGGAATCCGGAGGTTATCAAGTCTCAAAATCAGCTGTTAGATGCCACCTCTGTGTCAACAAACCCTTGGAATGTTTGCATGAAATGTGCCTGAACTTTGCCAATCCCTAAAGGAGTTGGAATCATGCGTGGTGGTCATATGAGACAAAAATTTTACTTTTTGTCCATTGACAATGTAAGCATGTTTGGTGACAAAAGGGGACTGCAGAGACTGCAAGGAAAACATCTAAATACTGACAATGAAATACGGTTGTGGACCATTGATAATTTGGCTGTTTTGCAAGGGGCATTGGTTCGACCCTGACTGGCTTCTCTGACATAGTGGCGTAGTGCTACCCATGATTTGGAATTGAATTGGATTATCTACCTTGCCATGTCGCTCTCCATTGACTCCTTGTGTGCAGATCAGCGCCTGTAAATTTAATCACAGAAGTATATTTGGTGAGTGTAATCATCCCACACATGATCTGACTACAGACTTCCATGTTGGGGTCCGCATGGCGTAGTGGGCTAAGTCACTACATTGCAGGACAGTCTACATCATGATCGTCAGCGGTTTGAGCCAGACTATGGGTTCTCTGACTCTCCCTTGACCTCCTGCAGGAAGGCAGCACAAACTGGCATAGCACTGCCCATGATTTGGTTTAGATAAATCAGATTATCTATCCTGCCAAGTCGCTCTCCAGCCTCTCCTTGTGGGGGGTTTGGAAAGGAAGGAACATGAGGGGAAAAGACTTCTGTGTTGGATGAGCAGTGCGAAAAAATTGGCGGTTCTGCCTCTTGTGGTTGGATGAACCATAAAGTGCATTTCACTATCCCGCATCTGTAAGGGAGGTTGCGGAACTGCTGACATGTCAGGGTTGGTGGGAAAAATTGCTTTTCTTCACTCCAAGAAGAGGCTCAGTGCTGTTCTCCACTCCAGGAAGAGGCTCAGTGCTGTTCTCCACTCCAGGAAGAGGCTCAATGCTGTTCTCCACTCCAGGAAGAGGCTCAGTGCTGTTATTCACTCCAGGAAGAGGCTCAGTGCTGTTAT
>JACXGM010035140.1:0-11762 GCA_016801145.1 Umbra pygmaea | reverse complement strand
CCTACACCATCATCGTCAATGATTTTTGGCATTTCTCATTTTGTAAATAGATTTTTTTGCAATATCAGAGCAATAACTATAGGTCTGGCCCAACATGACTTTTATCAATATATCCAACTGCTATAGGTTCAGGAACCTATGCCCTACCGTCAACATCAATTATTTTGTGTTATATGTCAGTTTGAGGACTTTTTAACATATTTGTTTACATGCCTTCCTTGTGTGTCTGTTTGGACCGTGTGGTTTTCCTTTCTACACTGTACAGATCCAACATGGCACAATTCAGCTATGGTAACCCAGACCCACTGAAAACAATCTGTTTCAGAATACCACCAGTGCAACAGAGGCAAGAACAAACACTACACATTCTTCCTCAGTGTACAAACCACAGGGCTTTTTCCACTTCAGCCTTTAGATGTCTGGGCTTGTGTGTCTGATTGCTCTTCATATTGCTTTTCCTTTCTTCACAGGTCCAGAGCCAGATATTTACCACAAGAACAGCTGCAAAGGAGGCACCAACGACCCACAACTTCACCTATTGCATACAGACTAAAGCTATCACCATTCCTGGGTTTCCTCATGTGTGCTGACTTCTCAGCCTCTATACCCCTACAGATCCTGATCCCAAATGAAAAGCACTGTGTTTTTCATCTCCATTTCCACAGTAACTCAGATTTTGACCAAATATCAAACCAAGACAAGTGTCCTTTGAACCCTGTCTTCTGTTTCCAGCTACAAGCGCATCACCTCTTGAATACTGGACACAGCATTCACATACGCATTTAGTCTAATTTCTTTGTTTTGAGTTGGTCAGTACAAGCAAAGCACCTAGAAAGAAGAGCCTCGAGCAAGATCTTCCATTCAGGTTTATGACTGGTTGGTGGGCCTGAGTACTATATCTGGCATGTTTAACATGTTAAAATCTGACAGATATGGACCGGTGGTGTGATATAATGCGGGCATGGAGGGTGGAAGTTGGAGGACCTATAGAGTCAGAATAAAGGAAAACAGGTCTACTTAGTTACAACATAATTTAGTATGAATAGTAACTGGACCAAGTTATTCTCCAGATACACTGAGTGAAAAATAAACATCCTCTCAATTTCAACTGCTTTCATTTTCTGCAAACTGAACATGTGTACTGCATGTATTTGTTTGAACATAAAGCTTCAACAACTCAGAAATAAACTGAGAAAGTATCAAAGACATGTGTCTAACATAAGTGTAATAATGTGTCCCTGAACAAAGGGGGCGGGGGTCAAAATCAAAAGTACCAGTCAGTTTCTGGTGTGGCCACCAGCTGCATTAAGTACTGCAGTGCATCTCCTCCTCATGGACTGCACCTGATTTGCCTGTTTTTGCTTTGAAATGTTACCCCACTCTTCCACCAAGGCACCTGCAGGTTTCTGGACATTTCAGTCCTCACCCTCCGATCCAACAGGTCCCAGACATGCTCTATTGGATTGAGGTCCAGGCTCTTCCTTTCAGGCCTTGGGAGAACAGTGACATTCCACTTTCCCAGTAGTGCTGTCCTATGCGTCTCACAATACGGACATTGCAATTAATTGTCCTGGCCACATCTCCTCATGCACCTATACAGTATCTCTATGGCACATTTACGCAGATGAGCAGGGAGCCTGGCCATCTTTGTTTTGGTATAATACAATACAAGGATATGAAATGTCAAAAGATTTGTGATCACAAGATTGCTTCTGTGAAATAAACTTTTCTAACACAATAAGCCTATATTTAGCCTGAATTCTAGTACCTTATAATGTTTTAGTATGTTTTCATCATCGATATTTAAAAGTTAATAAATATGTACTGGCTCCATGATGACTGATATGTACACTCACCTTAAGGATTATTAGAAACACTCATTCAATTTCTCCTTAATGCAATGATCTACTCAACCAATCACATGGCAGTTGCTTTAATGCATTTAGGGGTGTGGTCTTGGTCAAGACAATCTCCTGAACTCCAAACTGAATGTCAGAATGGGAAAGAAAGGTTATTTAAGCAATTTTGAGCGTGGCATGGTTATTGGTGCCAGGTGGGCTGGTCTGAGTATTTCACAATCTACTTAGTTCCTGGGATTTTCACGCTTAAACATTTCTAGGGTTTACTTAGAATGGTGTAAAAAGGGAAAAACATCCAGTATGCGCAGTCCTGTATGCAAATATGCCTTGTTGATGCTAGAGGTCAGAGGAGAATGGGCTGACTGCTTCAAGCTGAAAGAAGAGCAACTTTGACTGAAATAACCACTTGTTACAACCAAGGTATGCAGCAAAGCATTTGTGAAGCCACAACATGCACAACCTTGAGGTGGATGGGCAACAACAGCAGAAGACCCCACCGGCTACCACTCATCTCCACTATAAATAGGAAAAAGTAAACAGAATGAGAACATGGATCCATCGTGCCTTGTTACCACTGTGGAGGCTGGTGGTGGTGGTGTAATGGTTTGGTGGATGTTTTCTTGGCACACTTTAGGCCCCTTAGTGCCAATTGGGCATCATTTAAATGCCACGGCCTACCTGAGCATTGTTTCTGACCATGTCCATCCCTTTATGACCACCATGTATCCATCCTCTGAAAAGCTTGAATCATTTCAAATTGGTTTCTTGAACATGACAATGAGTTCACTGTACTAAAATGGCCCCCACAGTCACCAGATCTCAACCCAATAGAGCATCTTTTGGATGTGGTGGAACGGGAGCTTCGTGCCCTGGATGTGCATCCCACAAATCTCCATCAACTGCAAGATGCTATCCTATCAATATGGGCCAACATTTCCAAAGAATGCTTTCAGCACCTTGTTGAATCAATGCCACATAGAATACAAGGCAGTTCTGAAGGCGAAAGGGGGTCAAACACAGTATTAGTATGGTGTTCCTAATAATCCTTTAGGTGAGTGTAAATTAGGATAAGGCACACATTTTACTTAAATGCAACTTTGTTATTTCAACTCTGCTTTGCATGTTTTCAGTTGATAGAGGAAATTATTACTTTGTTGATTAGGAAAAGACACCTATTTATATAATTACAAAAGTTAGATGCTGCAAAACAAAAGTAAAAGAAACACAGCATAGGAATTCAATGTTAACTACGGTATATGAAATGTGCCCGTTACTGTAAATAATGAGTGCTGAAGACATTCAAGGGAGGAATGAGAGGCCATCAGTTCATGTTGATTACATAAGCAATTAAGAATCTTTCCTGAACAGCAGTAGTGGAGTGATAAATTAGGACATCATACTGGAAACTTGCACAGTTGCAATTAATTTATGCTACTATTTAACTCTCTATCCAGGGCAGCGCAGCAACATTTTTCGCTGTAAATGGAGCTCCAGAAACATTCGGAAGTCGGACCCCTGACAGCGGTGACACAGTTGTACTGCAAAGCATTGACTTAGCCCACTACGCCAATAATTAAATAAAGTGTTTTAATGGCTTTTAACATTGAATGAAAACATACGGTTGTAAAGTATTATCGAAATTTAGATTCTATTATTCATAGGTGCAAATAATTATGAGTAAGAGTAAAAAGTGTGACAACTGATCACGTATCTTCTACTCCCCTCCCGAATTGAACTTGGTTAGATCCGAAATGATCTTGGATAGATCGTGAGATAGTCGGAGCGTATAATCGGACAGTAAAACAACAAAGACTGAAATGTTTTAGCTAAAAAGTGTGAAATATTTTCTAAAAACTGTTGTTGTCAAAATACACTGCCTTTAATTTTACTCTGTGACAATCACAAGAAGTCGTTTGAATTGAATTGCAGGTTGGTACTGGGCCTAAGTAACACGTTAGTTCTGATCGTCTCCAAATGCGATTGAATTTCAATATCGTCGAATTACATTTCGTTTTCCATGCCTCGTTTCATAAAAACTATTTTCATAAACGTGTTAATTATGCTTAAAAAAAGTTCATCTATAGACTATCAAAAACGATCTACTACACTATCAATAACAAGTTAGCTAACATATTTAATTATTGATATTATGAAATTGAGCAACCCCACGTTGGTTGTGTGGTAAACCACTTTTTTTTAATCATATTGCCATATCTTTCTTAGTGTTATTTTAAATTTAGTGATATGTAAAAAAAGACAATGACTCCATGAAAATATTGTTAGTTGTTAGGCTACTCTAAGTTGATGAATTTCATGACCCATTGAAACATGTGTTTTTCAGATCATGGGAAGGTTTAAGAAAGGGAAGAAACATGTACGAAAGAAAATGTGGGATGTGTGTTTACCAGGTACTCTCATAAAAGAGCTGTTAACACACCATCAGTCTATAAACAAAAACATTACATGGAACTCTGACATTTGGAGCACTGTAGCTACCAATGTTTTTGGTATTGATTCCAAAGCTAACCGAAGTTGGCTATGGGTGGTGTGGAGTCAAAACAGGAGACAGGTTCAGGAAAGAGTTCTCAAAGCCATCGAAAAAAATATAAGTCAACCAGCAGGAAGTCACAGTCAGGAAAACCAGGACACACATGACCACAAGGAGAACGAGGAAGACCAGGACATTGAGGAAGACAAAAAAGACAAGTGTAATAAGGGTAACAAGGAAGACAAGGCTAGTGAGGATGATCAACCTTATATTAATAGTGGCGATGACTGTGATGATAAGAACATTAAGGATAACAACAAAGACACGGAGAGTGAGGATAACCAAGATGACAAGGATAGTAAGGCTGACAAGGACAGTCATGATGAACAAGATGACAAGAATAGTGAAGACAACACGGAAGATAATGACAGTCAGGATGAACAAGATGATAACGACAGTGAAGATAACAAAGTTGATAAGGATAGTCAGGATGAACAGGTTGATAAGGATAGTCAAGATGACACGGAAGATAATAACAGTGAAGATGACAAAGATGATATGGATGCTGAGGACAAACAGGAAGACCAAGACACTGAGGATGACCAACACAAAGAGACTAAGGACGAGATGAATGTAAGGACACCAACAGTTGGTGATTTATATTCACTGAATAATGTAGAGAAATCAGAATCCAAAGTTAAACATCTATGGAGAAAGATGAAAAATGTACCTAAACATTTCAAAATTTCCTTAAGTCGAAAATCATGGTTAATCATTCAACCAACAATAGGAAACAATAAATTACAAAAATCGTGGACCCATGTCATTTATGAAAAATTTAAACAAAAGAATCCAAATTGCCCAATAACATTCAGTTCTCAACACATAAAACCTTTGCGTAGTCGAAAGAAGTGCAGCCCTTACCTTCATCTAACGGCTAAATGTAGCTTCCCAATGTGCACAGCACGCTATGTGTTTACAATGATGAAAAGACCTACAAATCAAGCCAAGACCATAACAATAACTGTCACACAAACAGGAACAATTCAGCACAAAAAAGGAATAAAAAAATTCAGGCCGGCATCTAACATACGCAGAGGAAAGATTGCGAAGGTAATCTGGAAAGGTGTCAGCAATGAATACCACCGTCGGCTAAACAAAACACCTGCAGCGGAACTAGTTGCAGGTAACATAACTACAGTTTTAAGCAAAGATGTATTAAAGGCCATTTCTTCAGAAGTAAATAAAAGCATGCGTGTCCATGATGATGCTTTGTTAGAACTGGTCCTGATACAAAAAATATTAAAGGAGACAGACGCAGGGCATGACAACCTGAGGGGATACATTCAACATCTTCAGGTGGAGCCTTTTGGTGCACATATGTACACAGAAGAGGGGATGGGAATACTTGTCCATCACCTACAAAGTAAATGTCCTGTTCTTCTCTATCTGGATGCCACTGGAGGAGTTGTTGGAAACATTCCTGAGCAACCTCACCGAGTACTATACTACTCTTTGACGCTTCCTGGAAAAGGAAAGGATAGACCACCCCTCCCAGTGGCAGAGATGCTATCCAATGAGCATTCTATCCCACCCATTGCCTTTTGGTTGATGCAATTCCTTCGAAAACTTGGCCAGCACACATCAATCCAAGTAAAAAAAGTAGAAACTGACTACAGCTGGGCCTTGATAAACAGTGTGCTACTGGCTTTCAACAAGGAAACTGTTAAGTCCTACTTAACAAAAGCTCTTAAGATTATTCAAGGGGGACTAAAACAGAAGGATGTGAAAGACATGACTGTCTTGCACTTATGTGCTGCACATGTCTTGAAGGCCATAACAACATCATTAGGGAAGAAAACCCAGGACAGAGCTCTTAAAGAATTTAGTACCTTTTGTTTTGCACTTTTGCAGAATAGCACCAACATGGAAAAAACAGATCGGATGTTCAGAGATATGTGCGTTCTCTTTTTGTCAAAAAAAGTGACCAAAGAACAACTGGTGTGCAAAGACAGACTGAGGAGTAGCATATGTGGGACAAATCTCAAACAAGATGGGTTGGAGGACCTTCCAGACCATCTAACCACTGTTGAAACAGAAACAACAACAGAAAAATACACAATTATTGGTGGTTCACCTTTCCACTTTCACTTTAAAAAAATACATGATGACGTGCTAGCTACTGTGGATAATCACCTGGTTTATGGTCTAGATGACAACATATACTATTTTCCTAGTTTCTTTTCTGTGTTATTTGATAACTACATGGGGATATACCCATTGTGGAGTGGTATCCTCCTCGGAGACCTAAGAAGGTACCTTCAACCAGGAAAAATAATACCAAAAGATATCCAGAAGATGACCAGAGACACTAACTGTCACGTGGAGAAGTGGTTTGGTATCGTCAAGCACTCGATCTTGCTTAAGAAGAGACATCTCCGCCCAGCTCAATTTCTGAGGAAGATGTATGTGTCTCTTAAGGGCCGATACAAAGAGCACATAGTACAGAACAACCTATCTGAGCATCTTCTGGTAAATCCACTAAGATCTCTAAAATCGAAATTAGAACAGTCAGAGGAACAGTGGGCTAGAAGAGAAGGATCAAACCAACTCACAAAGTCAAAGTACTTCAGCAACCCACCTGTTCTGCCAAGCCCCAGAAAAAGGCCCTTAAAAAAACAGACTGGCCCTTCCTTTTGTCCACGTAAAAAACTGAAAGTGGACACGAGTGACAGCCAGAATGATGCAATAAAAACAAATGTTGACAAAGGGGTATGACACTACTTTAACCACATTATGATGTACTTTAATATTACACATGTAATGTCACATTACATTAATTTAAGCATGTAACATAAATGTGATTTTTTGTTGTTGCTGTTTGTATGTTCTATTTCAGTCGTGCAGCAACCCACTTGTTCTGCCAAGCCCAAGAAAAAGCTCCCCCAAAAAGCAGGCAGTCCCTTCCCTGATGGTGGATGATGCAGCAAGTGACCTCAATAACAGGAAAAAAACGAACAATGTTGACAAAGTGGTAAACTACATTAAAAACATTTTATACATTATGATTTTTATGTTTATGTTACTTTACATCATATGTACAGGCATGTCACAAAAAATTAAATCAATTGCTGTTGATATATTAATTTCAGGCAAAGGGCAACCCAACTGTTCTGTCACGCACCAGAAAATGGCCCCTAAAAAAACAGACTGGCCCTTCCCATTGTTTAATTAAAAAACAGAAAATGGACACGAGTTACAGCCAGAATGATGCGATAAAAACAAATGTTTGCAAAGGGGTATGAAACTACTTTAAACACACTATGATGTACATTAATATTACACATGTAATGTCACATTACATTAATTTAAGCATGTAACATAAATGTGATTTTTTGTTGTTGCTGTTTGTATGTTCTATTTCAGTCGTGCAGCAACCCACTTGTTCTGCAAAGCCCAAGAAAAAGCTCCCCCAAAAAGCAGGCAGTCCCTTCCCTGATGGTGGATGATGCAACAAGTGACCTCAAAAATGTGGAAAAAACTAACAATGTTGACAAAGCGGTAAACCACATTAAATTTATTTTTCTACATTCACATTTTTATGTTTACATCAAATGTACAGGCATGTCAAAGAAAAAGTAAAAAAAGCTATTCATATATACATTTTAGGCAAAGGGTAACCCAACTGTTCTGCCACACCCCAGACATAGGTTGCAAAATAAACTGACAAGCCCTTCCCTTAGCACAATTAAAAAAAGACTATGGCTGTACACACTGAAAGCATTATTTGTCAAATACCACCTAGTGTTGTCAAAGGGGTAAGACCATTTTATGTTCAATAGTGTGTTAGTAACATAAAGGAAATGCATAATATTCTGGCCTAGTATAACTGAATGCCCCAAACCAGGTAATCAATATGTAGCAATCATTTTACCTGTCCTGACAGATGTTGTCTGTAAACCTGTTACCCTGTTCTGAGAGTCCATGTCTTTAAAGAAGAGTTCAAATAAAGTATTTTCTGCAAGACCAGTGTACGATTTTAACGCTTCTCTACATTTTCATTTGTTTTTCAGATCAAGTCTCTATGGAAAAGAAAAGACAGTGATATAGTTGTGGCTGTATTTCAAACCGAAGACAAAAAAACTTTCACTTTGCATCATGCAGAGTTCAATACTCTAAAGCCACATCGTTGGCTGGCAGGGGAGGTGACTATTCGATGCTGGACAAACCATACATTTTCACAGTGTTAGGTTTAAAAAAACATACAATCATCGTTTCATTTATCCAGCTATACATTTTTTTTCAAAGTGAGATATGGCAGGGCAAACATTGTCATTGTTTTTATTCTTAAAGTGTTGTTCAATTTCGTAAGTGGAGCAATTGTTATACAAACCGAGTGTAAAGCATCTGTCAAAAAAGAAAAGAAAGATTTTCTTCTGGGCTTTTGAATGTTGGTTATAATCAACACAGATTGAAAGGTTAAATTTGCCTAATCAACATTGGAACTACAACAGTAGATGCAGCAATAAAATAATAATAACAACAATTACAAAGTAGGTTCTTCAATGGACTAAATCTATTGTATTATTTGCATTTTTGTCATCAAGGCAATGGATGTATATCTTCAAGTCCTGTTGAAGAACAGTGGCAAGGGAAAGAAAATCTACATTATAGACAATTTCATTGCTACTGTTATTGTTCAAGGATCACGGGAACTTATGAGCCGGAATACTCTACCAAAGGTAACTTTTTATGTAGTTACCATTATACTTAGATGACAAAATTCCTCATCTAAAGTTAGATAATTTATTTATGTGTTTCACCTGACCTACACTCTGTAAATGAATGCCTTATAAAGTGTGAAAGACTGTCCATTGTTTTTCATCAAACCACTACAACTACACTAAGCTACATCCTTTTGCCCTATCAACCTCAGTAGCCTCTACTTTTACATTTAAATGACATTATCATGCAGACACACTTATGTATGCAAAACCATTAAAACATTTAACACTGGTCTCCACATGAAGTTGTACAAGTCCCTTCCAGAAAACATCCATGAACCTAATCCAAATAAAAACTATCAAATCATATCATATCTAATTTGTATATAACAATTTCTTCATCACATTATTTGGATTTTATGACAAACAAGCATTAGAATAACATGAATTACAGTGTAAATGTCTTAATTTCAGTGCATATCTTTCATTGCATAATTAAATGTTTACTTTTTTCAGGTGACCTTCTCCAACTATGAGGCTGTGATCGCCTGTGTAAATATTCATAATATCCACTGGAAGTTCTTGGTACATAATGTATACAGTTTGCAAACTATTGACAATACAAATCGATTTTAAAGTATATTCTTAATTTGTGCACAAGAAAATGAATGTAATGAAAAATAACAGAAGTTGGATTTTTGACAGTACATGGAAGCTGCATCAGCGATGGTGTATCTTGTGGATCCAGAAGGACTAAATGAGATGGAGCATTCAGAAGAAGCAGCATCAAGACTACGGTGAGAACACAGTCATGCTTTATAACAGTGTGAGTGATGATTTAGGAGGGGAATGAGATTGGATGAGGTATACATTTTTTTCAGGCTGTGGTGTAGTCTAACCAGGTCCTAGCACAGACAGTGTATGGAAAATCAAAATGACTGATTCTTATAATATTATGTTTAATGTGGACAGATAGACACTCTTTCACCCCAAAAGAGCTTACATCACCAGCACATTGAGTGATGCAGATTTTATTCCGAGTGACCTAGCCTGAAACTTTCACAAAAGTTTTTTACAATGTGTGTGACACACTGAACATTTTCAATCCTGCATCAAAGTAGACCCTAAGGTCAACTATAACTAATGACCAACTGATAATTATGGATTTCTTTTCCACACAGTGACTACTTCAAAGTACGTTTAAACCGCCATGGACTTAATGAATGGGTGGGAGTTAAATGGAAAGCTGGATGTATAAAACATACAGTTCAGAAAGACTCATTCAGCTGTGGGGTGTTTGTACTTGAGGTAAGTTCATTAAACCATAATATTGCAAAGGAATTTCAATCATAGTATCTATTGTATGTTGAAAATATTTGTTATAATGTATTACAATTAAAATTTTAAGATATTTCTGAATATTTAGATGGCAACTCAAGTGGTTGAAAGCTTTCCAAACCTACCCTCTCAACTCATAATAAAGGAAAAAAAGTCAGAACTGTCCTCTAAAAGACTTCAGTTTGCAGCGACAATTCTACAGGCATCAGGTGGATAGTAGATATGAATATTGACTAATTATGGGATTATCTTGTTTTTATACATTTAATACAATGTACAAAAATTGAATAACATTTGACTTTGATGTGTTTTCTGTCAGTCTTCAAAGTCAACCAGGATTGCTCGATTTGTGGTTGCCACCATCTCCATGGAGATGCCACAAGTGTGACCAAATGGGTTGGTGTTTTACTTTACATTCGGCTATAAATTTGTGTTGCGCAACAATTATTAAAGAATGAAATAGTTTAAGTTCTAACATGACTGCAAGTACTGTTGGCCTGTCAATTAAGATGTCGTCATGAATAGAGAAACATTCTAGTAATAGGCAGTGAAGACAGACAGATGGTGGCACTTTGTTTTCAGCCAAATAATAGGTTATGCAACATGTTATACAACAGTTTTGTGTCAATTATGAATTCATAACAAAAATAATTTTGGTTCTGACAGTATTTCTTTTACTCATTCTGCAGATAGAATGCTCTCAGTGCCAGAGATGGTATCATTCAGAGTGTCTAGGGATGACCTTAAGAGACTTCAACAAGGCCAAAAAAATAAACTGGAAAGGGCCTCTCTGTAATACAGAACAATAAATACAGTGTTTTACAAATGATAACTCTGACCATTTTCTGTCGTATTGACGAAAGTAAAAATGGGCAATGTAAAATAGCCAACTTGTGAAATTAGTCAGAGATATTTGTATATTTGAATAGTGCAAAAGAGGTGTAAATATTTGCCTTATTGAACACAATTGTTTATGTTGATGGTGGGGCAGAGGTCCATGAACCTTAATCATTTGGATTTATTGATCAGATGCAGAATGGTCCAACACTATTGAATGTTGTTTGTGTGATATTGCAATAACATCTATTCATATGTGAATTTTTTTGAAGAAGAATCTTGTATAGGGTCAGAGCTATGTCCCTCAACACATGTGAAAAGATTGTCTGTCGGTTGTTTGTGTGGTTCATGTGTTGTTCATATTGTTTGTGTGTGCTATACTGCTGCAGAACAAATTTCCCCTTGTGGAAAATAAAGACTCCTTGTTCCTCCTTGTTCTTTGTTCCTATAAGGTTGTATTGGGTCATAGCTATTGACCATTTATGCTGTAATTAATGCATTATAACTGTTTAAAAA
>JACXGM010035139.1:0-11770 GCA_016801145.1 Umbra pygmaea | reverse complement strand
TTGCTTGCTTTTGGGGGTCTCGGGCCGGGTGTCTGTCAAAGCACTTTGTGACAACTGCTGTTGTAAAAAGGGCTTTATAAAATAAATTTGATTGATTGATTGGGTGATTGAGTCCAATTTATGGGAATTGTAGTTCTGAGCAGTCTAGGATAGGGAAGCTGTAGTCCTAAGGGAAGGGGAACTGGGGAATCTTACACAATCATGCTGCTCCCAACGCTTTATACTAAGACATTTCCTCAAGTGCACGGACCACACATTCTTTCCTTCCTCAAGCGCACGGACCACACATGGGTTCCTTTCTGAAACGCACGGACCAGAAATGAAACCAAATGCATTCCTTTCCTTGCCTAGATCAAACCAATCATTCATCTTCAGGCCACCGTTACATAACGAAAATGCTCACTTACCAATAGCGTCTCTGAAGTCTCCTTTACACTGATTCACCCTGTCCACATTCCTCTCTGTCTACTCCTCACAGCCTGCACGCTTGCCAGCACTAACCGCGCTCAGTAAGCCGGCATCTTTTAACACCTGTTAAAGCGGAAAAGGACTGCCCTCCCGCATGATATATTAAGTTGGTGCCCTACTCTCCTCTGCCACCAGTGGTAGAGACCGAAATCAACCATAATATGCTAAAGACATGGTACACAATATATCTGAAGATATGGCACATTAATTACTTGACAAACATAAAGATATGAAACTAATTTTTTGTGAAGGATCAAAAACAAGTGGGAAACAATCATGAAGTGGAACGAAATTTGCTCACCCAATTTGTCCGTTTTTATTTGTTAAAAAGTTTGAAAAATCCAATAAATTTTGTTTCACTTCATGATTGTGTCCCACTTGTTTCATCTTCACAAAAAATTATAGTTTTATATCTTTATGTTTGAAGCCTGAAATGTGGCAAAAGGTCGAAATGTTCAAGGGGCCTGAAAACTTTCGCAAGGCACTGTATATTGCCAGATTCCAGACAATCCCACTTTCAAATATGAATATTTCTACTGTTATGCTTCCTAGTGACATTAATGCAAAAATATGAAAAAAACTATTCCACCTGTGTGTGCATGGTTAAAATTTTGTGCAAAATAGTTCAGGCTACAGCACAAATATTTCTAAGCATAGATAAGAATAATAAAGTCTAACCTCTGATTTATTTTCTTTTTTGGGCCTTGTGCTTTAGTGCAGCTCTGGGTCTAGTGACGCCCCTGGGGCAGTATCCCTGTATTAAGTTTACAAAGACAAAAAGATTACCTGTTTTGGAGGTATGTACACTAAAAATGTCCTCGGATTTTGTATCAGAAATCTGGTCACCTTAGGTCATAGCCTATTCATCTTCTAAAGGAAAAAGGAAAGTTAACAATGTATCATTTGATCTAATTCCATTGACAAAGCTGTCAAACCGGTTTATCCCCATTCAACATTTCAGGCAACGATGAAAACTGCAGTTGTAAAATAATCATTGAAAACATGGAGAAAAAAGTAATTACATTTTGTAATTTTTTTATTCAATCACAAATGTTATTTCATTACATTGTTAGTTAGTGTAATATATCTGGCATGGAGAATAACATGAGTAAACGCGGCGACACTTGCCCAATTGTGATTTTAAAACGTTTATGGTAGCCAATAATAGGGTCTGAAAAATGGATTACAGCTTTCCGTAATTCTGTGGAATGTGCAGAGATCAAATGTTCAATTGTGCTACAAAGCAAATGTGTTATTTGATAGTATTACTTTGTAAATTCAATCACAAATATTATTAAATTACTTTTTTTACTACAACATGAATATAGCCTAGGCTAAATGTTGAATTATGAGAAGCAGAGTGCCATAGTTGTATAATAATCAGTGACAATTTTTAAAACACATGATAGTGACTTTATTTATTACATTATTTTGCAAAGACTAAAGTAAAAAATATTTTAGGACATTGTTATTGGCCATTGACAGCATTCATTCAATGAGAGGTGCTTAGCGCCTGGGTACCAGATAATTGACTGGGTACCAACATTAGAAGGCGTCTGATTTTTGCAGGTTTTTGTAGGAATCAGGGGTAAAATAACATGCAAGTCATCTATAAATAGCTTTCGGTTTGAGATTTTTTTAAGTGAACAACGGAATAATGTAAAATAGACAAATTTAGGAAACGTCAAGGAAGAAATAGGGTAATAAAAATAATATAAATAATGTAGAAATAATAAAGAAATAATAAAGAAATAATGTAATTAAACACATGCAGTCCCCCAAGGTCGTCTGAGACCCAAGGTTTTTGAAAGTCTGGTGACACGCGTGGTGTCCTGTATGGGCATTAGACAATAAATAAAGATTGAATTGTCATTCATTCATTATATCTGCATCAATTATCACATTAAACATGTATTTTTGATTCTGCAGAAGCAGCTTATATGTCCTGTATAAGTGGGTTTGTGATCTAACTATATATTATTTTTCTTCCTTTTTTACTTAATTGTACTTTAGCGTTACATACAGTAATTGTCCAATTTGTATACAGTGGGGAGAACAAGTATTTGATACACTGCCGCTTTTGCAGATTTTCCTACTTAAAAAGCATGTAGAGGTCTGTAATTTCCATCATAGGTACACTTCAACTATGAGAGACAGAATCTAAAACAAAGATCCAGAATATCACATTGCATGATTTTTAAATAATTATTTTGCATTTTATTGCATGACAAAAGTATTTGATTACCTACCAACGCGTAAGAATTCCAGCACTCACAGACCTGTTAGTTGTTCTTTAAGAAGCCCTCCTGTTCTCCACTCTACCTGTATTAACTGCACCTGTTAGAACTCGTTACCTGTAAGAAATACACCTGTCCACACACTCAAATCAAACACACTCCAACCTCTCCACAATTGCCAAGACCAGAAAGCTGTGTAAGGACATCAGGGATAAAATTGTAGACCTGCACACGGCTGGGATGGACTACATGACAATAGGCAAGCAGCTTGGTGAGAAGGCAACAACTGTTGGCGCAATTATTAGAAAATGGAAGAAGTTCAAGATGATAGTCAATCTCCCTCGGTCTGTGGCTCCAAGCAAGATCTCACCTCATGGTGCATCAATGATCATGAGGAAGGTGAGGGATCAGCCCAGAACTACAAGGCAGGACCTGTTCAATGACCTTAAGACAGCTGCGACCATGGGTCTCAATGAAAACCATTAGTAACACACTACGCCATCATGGATTTAAATCTGCACGCAAGGGCCCCCTGCTCAAGCCAGCGCATGTCCAGGCCCGTCTGGAGTTTGCCAATGACCTTCTGGATGATCCAGAGGAGCAATGGGAGAAGGTCATGTGTTGCCTGATGAGACAAAAGTAAAGCTTTATGGTCTAAACTCCACTCGTCATGTTTGGAGGAAGAAGAAGAGTGAGTACAACCCCAAGAACACCATCCCAACTGTAAAGCATGGAGGTGGAAACATCATTCTTTGGGGATGCTTTTCTGCAAAGTAAGAGCATTGAAGATGGGTGGTGGCTGGCTCTTCCAGTATGACAACAACACGAAACACACAGACAGAGCAAAAGGAGAGGCTCCGTAAGAAGCATCTCTAGGTCCTGGAGTGGCCTAGCCAGCCTCCAGACCTGAACCCAATAGAAAATCTTTGGAGGGAGCTGAAAGTCCGTATTGCACAGTGACAGCCCTGAAACCAGAAAAATCTGGAGAAGGTCTGTATGGAGGAGTGGACCAAAATCCTTGCTGCAGTGTGTGCAAACCTGGTCAAGAACTACAGGAAACGTATGATCTCTGTTATTGCAAACAAAGGTTTATGTACCAAATATTGAGTTTAGCTTTTCTGATGTATCAAATTCTTATATCATGCAATAAAATGCAAATTCATTATTTAAAAATCACACAATGTGATTTTCTGGAATTTTGTTTTGGATTCCGTCTCTCACAGTTGAAGTGTACCTATGATAAAAATGACAGACCTCCACATGCTTTGTAAGTAGGAAAACCTGCAAAACCGGCAGTGTATCAAATACTTGTTCTCCCCACTGTAGTTTGATTTGCCTACTGGAGGTCAGTTCTCAAGTACTCAATAAAAACAAACAATTATATTTTTTATGGTTGGATGCCAATTAGTTGATATTTGACATGATGTTGTTATTTATCCAGACACTAGTTGGTGATTATTTTTGCCAGTGAGACTGGGCTATTCAGAAATTAAAACCATCACTTCAATAATGTATAGGCATGTTTAAATATTGAACTACATGTTGAACCACAATTTATTTTGTATCCCACTTTGGGAAAAGCATGTCTATAACAACACTACATAACAAAAATAATGACTGTAGTTAGCTTGTGTAAAAAAACATGCAATATAGCGTGCCACCGGGTATAGTGTGTAGGGGGGTGCGCCGTTTGTAAAAACTTGCATAATGCGCATGTTATATGTGCTAAAACAAACGAAACACAGACATTTTCCAGGGAGAAGCGGCAATCCAACATGACGCCAGCAGATACTCATATGGGAAAAAAACATTTATTTTAACTGTATTTCTTTACTGAGTAAATTTTGGTAGAGTATACAGTATACTCAGACATTGAGATGAAATTGGTTTTACATACAAACCCTCACACATTCATCAGCAATAGACTGATTAAATCATCAAGAACATCAAGAAGATTGGTTCAGTTGTTATTAAGAAGGTGCCAGGTCACCTAATAAATGTCCAACAAACTCCAGGATCGTCTCAGAAAATTGATTCTGCTGCGGGATCGGGGCAACACCACTGATGAGCTTTATCAGGAATGGCAGCATTCCTGTGTCATGCCAAAAGTAAAGCATCCTGGGACCATTCATGTGTGGGGTTGCTTCTCAGGCAAGGGAGTGGGCTCACTCACATTTTTGCCTAAGAACACAGCCATTAATAAAGAATGATACCAAAACATCAGCCAAGAGCAACTTCTCCCCACCATCCCAAAAACATTTTAACTTGTGGCTAAAGACATAATGAAACTCTTGTTTTGCCTACATTTTAATCCATTGCAATTGACAATTAATTAAGCTGAGAACAAAGCAATCGCAGAGCTTTGATCATCTAGAAAATGCTTATAGGAACATTAAGGCCAGATTGATATTCTGCAAAAGGTACAGGAATTGGACTGCTGAGGACTGGGGTAGAGTCATTAGCCCTCATTTATCAAACGTGCGTACGAACTAAAACAGACGTACGGAGATTTATACGCTAAGCAGCAGATTTATCAATTTGAACGTCATCGTAGGCTGCGATGAAATCTCGCGTCTGGTCTGACTTCGTGTACGCAAATTCTATATTGTGACTAGCGGTGTTAATGGTATAACCACCCGGTTCAGTGAATTGTTGAACCAGCGATCATTGATCATTGATCAATTGCAACTACCCAATACTGCAAATCACAATTCAGAATTACGAATTAATTGTATACAGTACATTGCAGTTAACTGGTTAATTTTTGTGTAGGCCTATTTTCCCTTTTACTTTGAGATGGCCTAGAACATGAGGGCGTAATTAGGCAGACAACAATGTCAATCAAGTACTTAATATATATTAGGTTGTGTAGGCGCCCTAGTGTGATTGGTGAAATTTCCATTAAGTCGCCTATTGAAACAAGCGCTTTGGCATGCCTGAAGTCAAAGCGATGGCAGATTTGGCTCTGTTAGAGGACCTTAATGCGCGCTTAAGACGCAAGAGGGTATTTCGGGACCGCGCAGATGTGTTCATGGAGAGTGACCAGTGGCTAATAAGTCGTTTTCGTCTCCCGAGGCATGTGCTTCTGCAGCTATGCCACAATTAGAGCCACTGGTCTTTAAAAAGAGAGACTCGACGGTCCAATGCCATACCTGTGCCGGTGCAGTTGCTCTCCACGTTGGGGTTTTTAGCCACCGGGACCTTTCAGCGGGAGATCGGGGACAGGTCTGGTATATCACAGCCAACAATTAGTCGAAGTATGCCAGCTGTTTTGGCCACTATCAATTCCCTGACTGCTAGGTATATTCAATTTCCATATGATAATGCTCAGCAAACTGTGAATAAAAGACAATTTTATGAGATTGCTGGGTTTCCAAATGTGATTGGGGTGATTGATTGTACACATGTGCGTCTGAAGCCACCATCCATGAATGATTACACATTTATCAATCGGAAAAACTTCCATTCAATCAACGTTCAGATCATATGTGATGCCGGGATGTCTGTTCTGAATATGGTAGCCCGCTGGCCGGGGGCCACGCACGACTCTTTCATTTTTCAAAACTCCAGCGTTGGAACAAGGCTACAGCAGGGCGCACTGCATGGCCTGAGTCATCTCCTCGGTGAGTTACGCACCCGTACGTTTATTATTATAAACGTTCTGCATAGTGCGTTGGTGAAGCGGTTTTATGTAATTCCTCTAGGTGACAAAGGTTATGCCCTGACTGAGTACCTTATAACACTGCTTGCAAATCCCCAAACCGAGCAGGAGCGCAGGTTCAACAGTGCGCACACACGCACACGAACCACAGTGGAGAGATGTATAGGTTTGCTCAAGGGCAGGTGGCTCTGTCTTGGGTCAGCGGGGGGGACTCTGCTATACACCCCAGAAAAGGCCTGTAACATAATTATGGCATGTGGGGTTCTTCACAACATTGCACAGGCGAAGGGCCTGCCATTCATTGACGTGCAGCCAGATGACCCCATGCCTAGAGATCCGTGGCCACAACAGCCACCATTGGGGGCTCTACGAAGGAGACAAGATCTAATTCTGCGCTTCTAATATAGTACATGCCAACATTGTGTAAGACAGCTACTCCAAAAAATATGTGGGATGTTTAGTTGAAATCATTTATTTGAAATGCATTTCAGGTTCTCATTTATCGCTTTCAATGTATCATTAATGGCCTGAAGTGAACGATTTATTTCACCCATCCATCTGCAGATGTCTGCCTGTCTCTCCAGGACTTCAGTGGTCAGTACAGAGCCACGTGGTGGTGGACCAGGACGGGGTGAAGACAGGCGCTCCTGTTCCACCGGTCTGTTTGGACACTGCTCTGTGGAACCTTGAGCACTGGTGCTTGGCTCTGACTGATCTGTAAAAAATTGAAAATAAACGATTCAATGCACCTTATTTGTGTGATTATTTTAGCCTGTCAGTGTTTTTACTGTGGCTATTTCTCTCACCATTTGCCTGCTCGGACTCAGGCACAACAGTGTCTCCCCCTCCACAAATGCCACTAATGGAGGGTGACCCGATAAGTGCGGCCACTCTTTCCTCAGCTGCCGTTAATATCAGATCGGGGTCTGACTGGCCACCTCCCGTCTGAATTTGGCTGCGCCTCATGGCTGCAACTCGTTTTTTTGTGGCCAGTTTAATGTCGGACCATTTTTTCTTGACCTTATTGTACATAAAAATATTGTTCACTTCATGCTTACTACAAGCTGAATGACTTAAGCATAGGAAATTATTAATTATTGTAAAACCAAATTAATTAATTAAATAATTCTAAATCACTTAAATATTCAAACCTCTGCAGGAGTCCGATTTACCGCAGAAACGTTGTTGACTGCAGCAGTAACCTCAGTCCACACTGCATTTTTTCTTGCTCCTTTGATGCCTGATTTTAAGCTGCCAAATAAAACCAAGCGGTTGGCCTCCACCTGAGACGTGAGCGTCTCTATTTCTTCCTCAGAGAAATTCCTTTTCTTTGCCGGATGTCGCTTATCCATGTCGTAAATTCTAAGGGCGAGGCCTCTAACCCGTGAATATTTATGGGCGTGATATTTAAATTACGTTTTTTTTTTTTTTTTTTTTTCAGCCGTCTGATTTATCAACAGCCGCTCATTCGTACGCCGGAATTGGAGTGATACGAATGTTTTGTAAATCACACGTGAGTCTCGTCGTAAGATGATTTCTGCGCTCAGATCTACACTGGTTTCTACGCACGTTTGATAAATGAGGGCCATTATCTCTGATGAATCCCCTTTTCGATTGTTTGGGCCATCTGGAAAACACCTTGTTCTACCAGACAAGGTGAGTTCTACCATGAGTCCTGTGTAGGGTTGCTACCTTCCATGCAAAGAAATAAAGGTAAAAACAACCAATGTCAATGCTAAAGATTGGTGGAGAGCATGTCAAGACACATGAAAGCAACTATTATTATTATACAAGTATTATTGTTATTGAAGAAAATATTGATTCCTGAACTCTTCCTAAGTTAACTGATTATTGTTGTGTTTATAAATTAATATGAACTTTCTTTGCATTATTTCAGGTTTTTGTAATTTTGACCAGTTTATGACCATTGTCTGCAAATAAATGGTCTGTATAACAATATTTTTATTTAGAATTTGAGAGAAATGTTGTCAGTAGTTTATGGAATGAAACTAAAATATTCATTTTACCCAAACACATACTATGAAGTGTAAAACCAGAGAGACTTGCTTTTTGCAGTGATCTGCAAACTGAAAACAACCTACCTTCATATCCAATCCTTGTCTTGTCCATTCATTCTCCCTATATGCCATTCAAAATATACTTACTGGACAATTGCGTTGCTAAACATTTTTTAGTTTGCAATCAAACAAAAAAATCATTCTTTGCATGGTTTAACCAACATGGCATAAAGTAACGTGAGTTTATATGGGATGTTGCTTGACATGCGGAAACAGAAGCGGTTTTCAGAGGCATAAATGTGTGCGCTTGTCAAATGCAGGTGCAACCTTAATTGCTTCATTGTCCAATCAGATCAGAGGCTGAACATGATCTGATTCTGAGCGCGTGATGTGAGTCATTTTGTCTCCAGCACAACAGCTTGGGCAATCCTCACGGGAGAGCAAAACAGCATTATGAACTAAGCGCTTCATAAATTATCCCCTAAAAAAACTGATTTGGAAAGATTTCGTGGCACACTTGGGAAGTCCTCACGGCACACAAGTGCACGTGTTAAAAACCTCTGGTGTATGGGACGTTTATGAAAATACAGGACAAATTGCGTCCCGTAATGTTCGAAAATGGAACGCAAGACTTAAGTGTCAAATATGGGACGATTCTGTGTTTACGGGATGGGTGGCAAACCTAGTCCTGTGTCAGGCCAACAGTAAAGCATCCTGAGACCAATCATGTGTAGGGTTGCTTCTCAGCCAAGGCAGTGGATCACAATTTTGCCAAAGAACACACCATGAATAAGAATGATAGCAACACATCCCCCGAGAGCAACTTCTTCCAACCCCCCTAGAACAGTTGGCTATAATCAATAAAAGGTTTTGACACTTATGGAATGCTTGCAATTATGCTTCAGGATACCATAATAACTACTGACAAAAAGATATAAGAACACTGAAGCAGCAAACTTTGTGGAGACCAATACTTGTGCCATTCTCAGAACTTTTGACCTTTACTGTACTATACCAAGAACATTTTTCCAATTTATGAAGCACATTACTTAATTAAAACTAACCAGTAAATTCCTGGATCAATTTTACTCTGACATCTATTTAATATTTTAGCCGTGTGCCCAAGAAACAAGCTGTCTCTATGTTTTCTTTATGATGTTCAGAGCCTGAGCGACACTAAAGTAAATTTGACTGCGGAAAATGTTCTTCTGTGCAGTAACTAATTAACTGTATTGATTAAATCATATTTGATCTGTATACCAAATAGAATATCTCTATCTTATATAATTGACCCAATATTCAACACTGCGCATTTGGCACTCCAGGCCATCTCTAGAGCATGTCGCTCAAAGCATTTGAATCATTCTGAATATTATTTGAACCCCAGTCTGCTAGAATGAAAATGAAAACAGAGACAGAGCTGGGGGTAGGAACAACTGTGTGCAGCTGGTCAGAGTTTCTTACTCATTTATGTTTTATGCTTTCTGTTCAGAAGCACAAGGGCTGCCTTTCCCACACGGAAAAATCATGCAAAAAATATATGTATAGGAATTCTCAACATGTACAATATGTGTCCTGAATGTGTTACTGAAATATGTAACTTGGGCTTCCCACAATATCATAATACATTGCAGATTATATATTTGAACATGTAATATAAAATGTTTATTGAGTATTTTAAGCACTTCTCATTAGTTCATCAGAGCTGAAGATATTGCACATCTTTTTTTTTCCTCACAATCTTTCTATCCGTTTGTTAAAATCCAGCTATATATCCCTTCCAGAAGTTATTGGTTTTGTGCAGGATGATGTCCTACATCATTGCAGAGTTGTTAGTTTGTCATTTTCACTTCCTAATTCCTGTCTGTAATGTTTTTACAGGGTCCCCGCGGGGTCTTAAAAAGTCTGATATTCTGAACGTTAAATTTAAGGCCTTAAGACGTCTTAAAAAAATGGCCAGATTTTCATCCAAGGTCTTAAATTTAATTTAGTCAGGTCTTAAAAATGGCTTTGTTCATTTCCAGAAACGCTGGCCGCAGAAAGAGAAAATATTGAGTCGTAGCCTACAAAGCGGAGTCATTCATATTGACAATGTTAATTAGGAACAATAGTACATATTGCGTTGCACACTGACATTTTTTAGGTGCAACAGTAACAAAACCAAAGCTGCCCTCAGAACGTTGATTTGGTGTGTTGTAGTTCTTTCTGGGGATATTGATGTTGATACGTGCGTGGTGATAAAACTACAAATCCTGTGAAAAATGCAATACAATACCTGGCCGCGAAATACATCTGCGTCTCCTCAGAATTTGTTAAAGTTCGGCTGGGCCTAGGTGTGGAAAATGGGAAAGTGTACTTTTAACAAGACATGGCTAGAGCACAGCAATTTCCGCTGTGGTTACAAGCCGTACACAGCTCCAGGTACAAAGCTGGAGTCACACACTGTGTGCAGACTTAATTATGCACAGTCTATTATGCGCACGTAAAAATGCTGCAGGCAAAATAGAAGATAAGATTAACACATTTAGAAGTGTTCCTTAATATAATGAAAATAAATAAATTCTTTGCAAATATAATTAAAAGTCATTGCTTTCTAATCAAATCCAAAAGTTCAGATGAAGTATTGCGCTGATCACCCTCAGTCAGACAACGCATTCCAACGCAATAGACTGCACAACTCTTGCTCCCGACATCCAAAAACAGGTCAGTGCGCAGCAAAGTGAGAAAATGTAGTTTCTTCTTCCCTAACATGATACACGGTCAACATCAACCCTTCATCCAAGAGTTGCAAAACATAGCAGAGAACGGGAACCAACCACATAGGTAGTCACAGTATACTGCTTAACTACTCAAGTCGCCATACAAGTTAACATTAGCCTATTAAGGCAAAACCAATCTTCCTGCCTACTATTGGTAGTCTGAAAAAAATAGGACTGTTCCTGATATTTGGCAAAGTATTGTTTATTGATGATTCTCTGTTTGCCCTCACAACAACTCAATAATTATTAGCAATGAATGTAATAGATACTACATGAATATGCTATTTGAACAGATTCAGATCATTGGTGAAGAATCATATAGCTTGCTATCCCTTTTGTTAACTTTAGCAGATGATGAAACTATTATGTCTAATTCTATGAAGATAAACATTCATCAACATATGGGGAATATGTAATAATATCAAATTGGATAGTAGGCTGTAGTACTAAATGTCATAGTAATGTTATTTTATTTCTCAACATTTATATTAATTTGCTGCTGGGTCATTTTAGGGCTAGTGTAGTTGTGCACAGTTTTGCAGAATACCACTTTCTGGCTCATAGCCTACTTATGCACTATCCTTTATAAACCAGAGTTTTTGCAACAATTTTGTTAAGGTTATATCA
>JACXGM010035137.1:0-11740 GCA_016801145.1 Umbra pygmaea | reverse complement strand
GTGGTGTAGGGGAGGTAGATGAAAACAGGAGGAGTGGCTCTGGTTTACCTTATTGTTTTATAATAGTTATAAACAGTGTAATTTATAATAGTAGGAAGTGGTGTAGGGGAGGTAGATGAAAACAGGAGGAGTGGCTCTGGTTTACCTTATTGTTTTATAATAGTTATAAACAGTGTAATTTATAATAGCAGGAAGTGGTGTAGGGGAGGTAGATGAAAACAGGAGGAGGGGCCCTGGTTTACCTTATTGCTTTTTTGATAGTTATAAACAGTGTAATTTATAATAGTAGGAAGTGGTGTAGGGGAGGAAGATGAAAACAGGAGGAGGGGCCCTGGTTTACTTTGTTTTTTTGTAGTTATAAACAGTGTAATTTATAATAGTAGGAAGTGGTGTAGGGGAGGATGATGAAAACAGGAGGAGGGGCCCTGGTTTACCTTATTGTTTTATAATAGTTATAAACAGTGTAATTTATAATAGTAGGAAGTGGTGTAGGGGAGGAAGATGAAAACAGGAGGAGAGGAGGGCCCTGGTTTACCTTATTGTTTTTTGATAGTTATAAGCAGTGTAATTTATAATAGTTGGAAACAGTGTAATTTATAATAGTTGGAAACAGTGTAATTTATAATTGTTGGAAACAGTGTAATTTATAATAGTTGGAAACAGTGTAATTTGTAATAGTTGGAAACAGTGTAATTTATAATAGTTGGAAACAGTGTTATTTATAATAGTTGGAAACAGTGTAATTTATAATAGTTGGAAACAGTGTATGTGCAATATGTTTATTATAGTTTGCTTTACAGTAAGTTCAATACTCTAATAACAAAGAGTAGTTTTAGTAGTAGTGTTTAAAGAGCAATGCACACACAGTTCATTAATCAGCAATGCACACACATTTTTTGTCAACACCGTCAGATCTTCATCAACACCATCAGATGTATGTTTTTGGAAATGTTTTGGGAAAAAAATATTCTTCCTTCAGTTTGTTGTTTTTGTAATAAAGGACCATCTGATCTACATCCTCTTATCTCTTATTTAAGGAATTTGTTTTTACAATATTGAAATTAAAATCAAAGTTTGAAAATGCAAATATTTAGAAATCTGGGTTTTCAGAATAGTATGAAATCACAATTTATGTTTTGTCCCGACTCTCAAGAATCATTGCTATCCTCAACCAGTCTCTGCAATATTTCTGATATTTGGCATACAATTCACAAACATGCATATCACATTAAATTATTCAGAAAATTCCTAACAGTAGTAGCTCACATTGTACACTGTGTGCATAATTAGTAGGCAATAGAGCTGGGATGACGCATCGACATTATTGATTACGTAAATACGTTGATTAGCCAAAGGTAACATCGTACTGGTATGATGTCTGAACGTAAAGATCAACCATGGTCCTGCAACAAAAAAATCTCCCCCAAGGGCTTCAAAAGTATGGGAGTATTTCAAACAAAGTCCCAACCATCTAGTGGTATGTAATATATGTAAATTACAAATTACTTTTTATAGCAGCACAACTGAAAAAGGACAACAGAAAATACTTGAAGGCGATTCTTCCTCCACATTTAAGAGAGTTATAATGCACAGCGCGTTACAGATTAGCTTAGAAGAACCTGAAGGATGTCACCTATTGTTGGCAAAATATTAATGAATAAAAATGAATGAATATATTTTTTGGTCAGATATGAAGATGTCTAACATTTTGTCTAGTCCAAATCCTATTATTCTGTTTTTGTTTAGAAGACGAATGATTACTCAGTTTAACAATTTAATTTACAAGTGTTTTTTCCTTTTTGTCTAGCAAGATATTCAGGCTATGTCTACCGTTCACTGCTCTCTGGTAGAGTTTTGCAGCCGACGTGGCCCACATACAAATCAATGAAATCAGGTTTTATACTGAAAAAACCTGCTGGTTAGTTCACATTTGATGTAGTAATAATTAAAATGTGCAATCAACGATGTATGAAGTGTTTCGGATTGTATTTGTCAATAGCTTAATTAGAGCAATAGTAGCCTACCAACGTCACAATATTCATAAATGTAAAAGATCTTGTTATTTTAGCCAATGTTTCCTGACAATTATCAGTGGTTAGAGCTTGCCAAAATTATAAGAAAATATGTTAATATATAAACAGTATTGTTGAAATTTCTAACATTCAGATAATTACATTTTAGGTAGCTGACTACATTGGAGGCGAATGGCTCTGACTTTCAAGTGCCAGGGTTCCTCCTGGTGCCGGACAATGCCCGGCCTCATGTGACCAGAGTGTGTAGGCAGTTCATGGATGATGAAGGCATTGATGCCATTGACTGGCCCTCATGTTCTCCAGACCTGAATTCAATTGAGAACCTCTGGGACATTATGTATCAGTGCATCTGCCACCGCCAAGTATTACCACAATATGTCCAGGAGCTCACTGATGCCCTGATCCAGGTCTGGGAGAAGATCTGATCTGCAGTCTCATCAAGAGCATGCAGAGAGTGTTGTCAGGAATGCATATGTGAGACAGACTACTGAGTCACGTTATGAGTTGCTGTGTTGAAAATCACACCAGTTGGAACAGCCTGTGATTCCCATTGTTTACTTTGGTAATCGGTTTGCGTTTGAATCCAGCCCTCAATCGGTCCCTCAACGAATTACACAATGTAGGAAACACGTGGCATAGTGGGCACAGCAGAACAACCTACGTCAGGGTTGTCAGTGGTTTGAGCCTGACCACTTGTTCTCTGACTTTCTCCAGACCGAGGCAGTGCAAATTGGCATAGTGCTGCTTGGGATTTGGGATAGATAAGTCTGATTATCTACCTTACTGCTGGGGTGAACTGCTGCTAAAAGAATTTGTTGTTCATTTTGGACAATGACAATAAATCTTCAAAAAACAAAAATACCACATGGCTCTTAATGCGATGCATTGCAGATGCAGTGCGTTCGGGGTGTTGCATGCATTGAATTTTGCAACAAAACCTATGGGTTAATCAAAACAAAGTTGTGAATTTAACAAGAATTTCTTGATTACTTTACTAATCTAATTTGGGATGTCTGCTCTCCAGCGACTCCTTGTGTGAAGATTGGGCACCTGTAAATTCTATTGCAGAAATATAGTTGGTGAGTGTAATCATCCCGTGCATGATCTGACTAAAGGCTTCCATGTGTGATAAGAATCGGCAGCTCAGCAACATGGTTTGATAGACCATCTGACGACCTTAACAATCCCACATTTGTCTGGACAAGGCAGGATCAGGTGGCATTGGACTAATTTGGAGGGAAGAAAAATGTGTAAAAATATTTGTACAAATCCCTTTCTCACTATGAATTTCTGACAACACATTTCTTAACAGGTCTGAAGGACTGTTCCAGCTTCTGTTCATTTTGGGCATAATTTTGGGAACAGGTTTATGCTGCATTAAATTATACAGTGCCTCCAAAAAGTATTCACAGTGCTTCTCTTTTTCCACATTTTGTTGTTACACCTTTATTCGGAAATGGATGAAATTCATTATTTCCCTCAAGATTCGACAAACCAGGGGTTTCCAATCCTCTCCACGGGCCTCCCCATACAGGCCATGTTTTTGTTTTAAACCTGAAATGACACACATGATTAAATCAATCAAAGGCTTAATGTGTAGTTGACTAATTGAATCAGGTGTGCTAGTTTATGGTTAAAACAAAAACTTGGCATGTCTGGGGAGGCCCAAGGATAGGTTTGGTAACCCCTGCTACAAACATCATCACATAATGACAATGACCTTTTTTTTTTTTAAAAGCACATGTACATAGTTATTCACTACCCTGGAAATCCAGAGTTCTCGCAAGAGCACAATTTGAATTATCTCAGCAAGTTACTCTGGCCCCGAGTAATTCTGCTCATTAACTATGCCCTTGTAGCCGAGCTGCACCAATCACATCGGTGTATCTGATATAGGCATGCTAGAGGCGTAGTAAACAGATGACGACAGCGCTGCAACCTCGAAGTCATTAGTAAACATTGTAAGATCGCTATGGATGAACACCAGTTGTTTAAAATGGCTTTGGCCACTACAATGAACGCGTTAGACTTGGCTTTTTGTCTAAAAGAGGAACAGAAGACGGCGCTCGAATTGTTCCTTTTTTAAAAAGGACGTTTTTGCTGTTTTGCCGACTTGCTATGGCAAGAGTTTTATTTACCAGTTAGCTCCGCCATAGGGGCTTAGTGAAAAACCACTGGTGATAGGTCGTAGTGTTATCCAATTGCGTACAGTGAGATTTTCAAATGGATGCTTGGTGCCGCCCCTCGAGTTAGGTCATTTTCATTACTCGAAGCCAGACCCTTATATCCTCCGGATTTGGGTCTGGATTTTTCCAGGCTAGGTATTCACAGCCTCTGCTCAATAATTTGTTGAAGCACCTTTGGCAGCAATTACAGCCTCAGGTCTTTTTGAGTATGATGCTACATGCTTGGCACACCTATTATTGGGCAGTTGCTCCCATTCGTCTTTGCAGGACCTCTCAAGCTCCATTAGGTTGGATGGGGAGCGTCGGTGCACAGCCGTTTTCAGATGTCTCCAGAGATGTTCAATTGGGTTCAAGTCTGGGGTCTGGCTGGCCCACTCAAGGAAATGTCCTGTAGCCACTCCTTTGTTATCTTGGCTGTGTGCTTAGGGTCATTGTCCTGCTGGAAGATGAATTTTCACCCCAGTCTGAGGTCCAAAGCGCTCTGGAGCAGGTTTTCAGCAAGGATGTTTCTGTACCTTGCTGCATCTATCTTTCCCTTGATCCTGACTAGTCTCTCAGTTCCTGCCACTGAAAAACATGCCCACAGCATGATGCTGCCACCACCACGATTCACTGTAGGGATGGTATTGGCCAGGTGAAGAGCAGTGTCTGGTTTTCTCCAGAAATTACGCTTGCCATTCAGGCCATAGAGTGAAATGTTTGTTTCATCAAACCAGAGAATTTTGTTTCTCATGGTCTGTGAGTCCTTCAGGTGCTTTTGGCATACTCCAGACGGGCTCTCATGTGTCTTTTATTAAGGAGTGGCATCCATCTGGCCACTCTACTATACAGGCCTCATTGCTGGAGTGCTGCAGAGATGGTCGTTCTTCTGGAAGGTTCTCCTCCTGGTCAGCTCCCTGAGTAAGGCCCTTCTCCCCAAATGGCTCAATTTGACCAGACCTGCCAGCTCTAGGTAGATAAAAAAAAAATCCTTGTATGGATGATGGGGGCCACTGTGCTCATTGGGATCTTCAATGCTGCAGATATTGTTCTGTGTCCTTCCCCAGATCTGTGCCTTGATACAATCCCATCTCACAGGTCTACAGACAATTCCTTGGACATCATGGATTGTTTTGTGCTGTGACATGCACTGTTTACTGTGTTACATGTCCAATCAACTGAATTTACCACAGGTTGACTCCAATCAGGTTGTGGAAACATCTCAAGGATGATCAGTGGAATCCGGTTTTACCTGAGCTCAGTTTTGAATGTCATGGCATAGGCTGTGAATACTTATGTACATATTTTTTATTTTTAATAAATTTGCTAAGGTTTCAAACACACTTCTTTCACATTGTCATTATGGGGTATTCTTTGTAGAATTTTGAGGGAAATAATTAATCAATTTTGGAATAAGGGTTTAACATGACAAAATGTGGAAAAAGTTAAGCGCTGTGAATATTTCCCGAATGCACTGTATATAGCAGTTGGGGTTATCAAACCCACAATCTTTGCCTTTGCACATGTGATTCCCTCCTGTATGAGATACAGGACCACATCTAAAAGGGAAATCTCCAAAGAGGATGTCTGGAAAACCTGGGAATTTAGTTGTTTTTGGGGAAAGTTGCCTGGTTATTAGATTCAGACCAACAAATTAACAATGCTGATATTTGTCCTTCTTCAGAAATGGCTCAAAGCAAACCTCTCCTCATCCCTTGGCTGCGGAAACAAATAAGTAGTGGGCATTACCCAGGAGTTAGTTGGACAAACCAGGAGCAAACGGAGTTCTGCATCCCATGGAAGCATGGTCTGAGGCAAGATTCCTCCGGCGTTGATGTGCTTATTTTCAAGGTAAAGTCAGTATCACCACTCAATAAAGACAATTATGTCTATATTTCACATTATCTTTAAACAAATCTGTAATTATTCGGACAATGAAGTGAAAATTGCTGTTCATGCTGTACACACAAGGCATATGAAAATAAGCTTAGAGTTCAGAGTTCCATCCCCCATTTTATGTGAGCATAAGTATTGCAACATTTAGCTCACAATTTTAGTCATAAACTCTCCTGCTAAGTCCCAAACTGACCCATCAACACTCCAGTCCAGCCTTGGTCCTTGATAAGCATGTTCACGAGTGCCACTGCAATTTTTGCAAGTGTCCCAAAGCTGAGGGAGTGAAAATGGACCCGTGCAGCCTCGGCTAACAAGTGAATAAGGATATAGAATCCCATAAGACACTGGGTTAATTTTGAGCTTGCACAAATTCGCATAAAATGATATGACATGTAAAATTAAATGTATCCAAAATGAAATGTTCAATTGTTAATTGTTTATTTCATCTTACAGGATTGGATAGATTTGTAAATTAGAAATCAATTTTTGTTTTATTTACAGTTGGCCAAGAATTGCACCATTTAAGTCAGGATTATATCCTGAAGTTGATACGTTTTCTAAACCCCTAGCCACTCTTCAGAAGTCACCCTCAGAGTTTCGTCAGCAACGTGTGACCACGGAGGGGTTCCTAATCTAAAGTTTTCCTGGGAAGGCTTTCCACAATGTTTTTGAGTATGTCTGTGGGAATGTGTGCCCATTCAGCCAAAAGTGAAAGTTGCCTGAGAAGGCCTGACTCCATCCAAATAATCCTAAAGCTGTTCAATGCTGTTGAGGTCAGGGCTTTATGCAGGTTCTTATTGTTGATCCAGGTCCTAATGAACCTAGCTTTGAGCATGGCTTTATGCAGGTTCTTGTTGTTGATCCAAGTCCTAATGAACCTAGCTTTGAGCATGGCTTTATGCAGGTTCTTATTGTTGATCCAAGACCTAATGAACCTAGCTTTGAGCATGGCTTTATGCAGGTTCTTATTGTTGATCCAAGTCCTAATGAACCTAGCTTTGAGCATGGCTTTATGCAGGTTCTTATTGTTGACCCAAGTCCTAATGAACCTAGCTTTGAGCAGGGCTTTATGCAGGTTCTTATTGTTGACCCAAGTCCTAATGAACCTAGCTTTGAGCAGGGCTTTATGCAGGTTCTTATTGTTGACCCAAGTCCTAATGAACCTAGCTTTGAGGACAGAGACTCAGTCATGCTGGATCAGGAAAGAGCCTTCCCCAAACTGTTACCACAATGTTGAAGGCACCCAATCATCTTAAATACCTTTGTATCCTGTAGCATTAACATGACCCTTCACTGGAAATAAGGGGCCTAGCCCAAACTCTATAAAACAGCCCCAGACCATTATCCCCTCTCCAATGTTAGTGTGTTGAAACAAATGAATCTGTACTCATACTCATTTTTTTACTAATTTTCATATGCCTTTAGTGAACATTAAAACTAACCGTTCCAATATTTATGTATGCAACCCAAAAATATAATGGAAATAGTAAAATCACCGAAGATTCAGTTACAGCAAATGGTCAAAAATCTTGAGTTTCTAAATTTAGTGCATGCAGTAAGACAGTAGAATATATTTTCAGACCAAAATATACATATAAGCAACGGTATAAAAAGTACAAAGCACTTCACCAGTACTTAGCTTTGTTCACCAGGTAAAGAGAAACAGGATTTTGCTCCAACCCCAGTTGTGACTTACCTGTTTTTGCTTTTCATTCAGCTAATTATTAGAATCAGGGGTGCTAAATTAGAATTGAAGAGAACCTACAGGAGGGTAGCTCTCCAGTAACAGGTTTTGGCAGCCTTGGGGGTGGCACAGTTCACAAAACCCACGGTTCGGTTCGTATCACGGTATTAGGGTCATGGTTTTTGGTTCTGTACGGTTCTTGTTGTTATTTTTTATTTTAATCTTAACACTCCAGAAATATACTCCAGCATATGATATATAGCTTAATTATCCACAATTTAGGATACAGTATTAAAATATAGTTATATCATGTAATCATGCCCAAACGGAATTTGAATAACAATTGAACTTACATTTATCAAACTTCCAACTTCAGTATAGCTCTTACAAAATACACGTGACGTGACCTTGCAGCACTCCACACTCCACCGTTGAGGAGCCATCGGCTGCACTCGCGGCATCTCAAAATCTGATGAAAAACCTTTAAACTGACCTTTGTCGATCTGAAATGAAGACAGATACAGCAATTGTATGGTCCATTTCTCGCTTAAAATGTTTTCAGAAACACGTTTCGGTGAACTGTTTTTGTAAATTTTGAGCTCGTATTCAGAACGTCATTAAAGTCTGTTTTAAAATTCGGGAGCAGCCAGACCCACGTAATGCCTGCGGTATACTCAACATTCCTGATCAGGCGTGCAGTAGAAAAAACGGAAATAGGACGCATGAATGAGTTTGAGGGCACAGTAAACAATTCATAATAACACAGGTAATGGTTCATAATAAAACTGTAAATGGTTCATAACAACACAGTTAAGATGATCTTAGCCACTGTTGACATTAACGTCA
Source organism: Umbra pygmaea (assembly GCA_016801145.1). NCBI lineage: Eukaryota > Metazoa > Chordata > Actinopteri > Esociformes > Umbridae > Umbra > Umbra pygmaea. The sequence goes on along the minus strand of JACXGM010035137.1, from coordinate 3,116 downwards.
ATGCTGCTGCCAGTTCTTCTATCGTTTACCTTTTTCTTCTTCATCTAGTCCGTAGAAATATCAAAGTCGGTAGCCTCTCCTCAGTTGCGACACCTCTGTTCAGGAGAAGACTGCAACTTGCGTCGCTAGCACCAGCACGAGTATAAATAGTTATGGCACTCCAATGACTTCACTTTGGCGCGCGCCATGTCAAGAACATCTAGTATAATGCAGGTTTAACGTGTTCGTCCAATCAGCTGCCATGTGTTGCGTTTGTCACTCTCATCCCACTTTTCATTTCTGGTAAATGTTTTAGGTGTTGAAAGTGTTCACAACGACAGTAAGTGTTTTGTGCACATTAGCAGTGTACCAACAAACCGTGCGACGCACACACGCACCGAGACAAGCAAACCGAACGTTTCAGATGTTTTTTCATGAAACGTGCCACCCCTACGCAGCCATGACCCCTTTTTACATGGTCAGTTAGGTCTTATTTAGGAAACTTCCTCACCTGGTGAACACAGCCAACTACATTTACGTTGTTCTTTTACACTCTGCATACTGTAGGGTATAGTAACTTGAACTTTTGTGATGTATATGTCACATTAGCCTTTTAGTGACGCAAACCAACATTTGCATATATTTTTGCATTTACAAAACGTTGTATATTCCAACTGCGGTCGGTGGATCTTAAATGGAGACACCGGGCTTGCATTACCGCTGGACTCGGGGAAACAGAACGTTATCACAAAATGGGTTGTGTCTAATATTGTGTAGGTCCCCCTTTTGCTGCCAGAACAGCCGACCCATGCGTCTTTTTCATGGTTATTTGGGGTCACATTGAGTAGTCCAGATAATTGCTGATATGAAGAAAGCAGTAATTTGGCCCAGTGAAAAAAATACTGAGGTGATTATAAATATCCAGCCATATCAATACTTACTTCTGCATTGACATTAGAATGTTCAAAAATTGAAATCCAAAACTTCTCTAGGTTCTTTGGATGAGACAAAAACTAGGATACAAAAATCAAACAAGACCAAGTCTGTAGATCATTAAAGTTTATAAAGTATTTGAGCTCAGATAGGGTAAAGTGTCATATGAAATCAGTACAAAGAATAACACTTGACATAAGGTTATAAAGACCCAAATCCAGGCATTACCTATCTTATCTCTAGCCAATACAAAACATCAATAAAGAGATTTAATTAGAGGAGGCAGTTTGGAAAGGCAAGCATTTTCTATAATAATGGTGAGAAGAAGATACAGTTTTTCTACCTCAGCCCTACTCTGGTCATTACATAACACAGTAATGACAATATGTTTTGCTTCAACCCAGAGACATAAAATGGTGCAGTCATTTGGAAATAAAATAATAGCTGATGGATAAATGAAATAAGAGTCGTATGCAAAAGTTTAGGCACCCCTGACAATTTCCATGATTTTCATTTATAAATAATTGGGTGTTTGGATGAGCATTTTCATTTTGATCTATCAAATAACTGAAGGACACAGTAATATTTCGCTAGTGAAATGAGGTTTGAGAAGACATATTGGTATTATTAGTCCTTTTACGTATTTATGCCAGAATATAAAATGGTTTAAAGATTATATATTCTCAGCAATTTCTATTACTTAATGGACAGACAAGTGGGGAAAGGTAAGAGCAGTTGGACAAATTTGAAAACATGATGCAGTAATGTGTATTTCAGCTGCTTTAATGTACACTTACTGGCCACTTAATTAGGTACACCTGTGATACTGGTGTTAATGCCAATATCTAATTAGCGAATAATGTAGCAGCAAGTCAATTCATTTAGGCATGTAGACATAGTCAAGACGATCTGCTGAAGTTAAAAAAAACAGCAGAATGGGTAAGAAAGGTGATTTAAGTGACTTGGAAATTGGCATGGTTGTTGGTGCCAGACAGGTTGGTTTGAGTATTTCAGAAAGTGCTCAAATCTACTGGGATTTCCCCGCACAACCATCTCTAGGGTTTACAGAGAATGGTCAGAAAAAGAGAACTTTCAGTGAGTGGCAGTTCTCTTGGCGAAAATGCCTTGTTGATGGCAGAGGTCAGAGGAGAATGGACAGATTATGGAGGACCAAGTCTGCCAAAATAATAAATAAATGAATATATACATCAATAAAAATATTTATACATAAATGGTAAATGGACTGCATTTATATAGTGCTTTTTCTGACCAACAATGGCCAACAAAGCGCTTTACATTGCCTCACACTCACCCATTCATTCACACATTCATACACCGACGGCGGTGTCAGCCATGCAAGGCGCCAGCCAGCTCGTCGGGAGCAGCTGGGGTTAGATGTCTTGCTCATGGACACCTTGACACTTGGTCAGGAGGACCCGGGGATCGAACCACCAACCTTCTGATTGCTGGACAACCTACTTGACCCACTGAGCCACTGCCTCCCCATAAAAATATACAAAATTATACAGTTATTGATCAATATTTTTCCCTGTTTATTTCTGTAATTATTTATTTTTATATTAATTTATTTCTATATTCTTTTATTTCTGTATTTATTTATTCCCATATGTATATCTATTTCTGAATTTCCACATCCTTATGCTAATGAGGAGGCAGGACTTAATCGTTTAGCCATAGCAATCAAGCCAAGAGCAGGAGATAGAAACAGATTGTGAATGTAAAAAACGCAGCTGGGGAGGAACCAAGGGTACGACACAGGGTTGGTTTGTAGGATATAGGATTTTTTCACCAACCCCAGAAAGCTGCAATGTCACAAACAGACAATCCTACTAACTGTTGTGCTCTGTTAACTACCATAGCTTGCTTTCTCGCTCTGTCTTCCTTCATCTCTTAGTTTGTGTGTGTGTGTGTGTGTGTGTGTGTGTGTGTGTGTGTGTTTGTGTTTGTGTGTGGATAAGGTGGGCTTTCCCCTTAACTGAGAAATAATTAGCATATTTCATCTGACCAATAAAAGAAGTGTTTGTAATACAAAAAAAAAAGAAAAAGTCAACCTTCAAATAATTATGTTCAGTTATGCACTCAATACTTGGTCGGGAATCCTTTTGCAGAAATGACTGCTTCAATGCGGCGTGGCATGGAGGCAATCAGCCTGTGGCACTGCTGAGGTGTGATGGAGGCCCAGG
>JACXGM010035136.1:0-11768 GCA_016801145.1 Umbra pygmaea | reverse complement strand
TAAATTTATGCTTGCCCTTTCTTTTTCCTTAGGGAGATCCATGATAGATGCGTACGGGGCCATTGTTTGCGCTTTTAGAGGCGCGCTAATGGAGGGCGGAGTATGCGCTGATTGCGTAATGGGTATCGGGTTTGATAAATACCACGCTAAATGTGGAAGCATAGCGTGCGCAATTACCGAACTCGCATAAACAGACTGCGCTAGTGTTAGTAAATCAGGCCCTATGTTTCTGTATCTGATTACGACAGTTATACTATGAAAACAATATTCCCCAATGGACAATAAACACTATTATCTATTTATTATCTATCTATCATCATCTATTTATTTAACTATCTGCACCGCCAGACAGAGACATCGACAAGAATTTCAGTTTTAAACATGATTTTGTTCTGTTTACCGTATTATTTATGAGGATGAATTACGTAACATGCCAATATTACAGACAATATCTGAGTGTTCTTCTTGCAAATATGTGCAATATGTGCTTCATTTGCATTTACGTTACAATCTTGTTTTATTTTGTTTGTTTTTCACTGCAGGCTGATAATTGTAAGCATGGCTTTATGACATCTTCATATTATTAATGAGAGGGAGTATTTCGATTTTGTTTAAACAACGCTCTGCTCTTTCAGACAGATCTACAGAAGCCTACATGTTTCATCCATCTGCCGACGGTGTCGCCATTCCTCATTTTACCTGTTTTTGTGCGTACGCCTGGGTCAGAGTTGTCGTGAAGGACCGAAAATGTTCCCGTCAAGTTTGCTTTTTATAAATCCCAATTATTGCATAGAGAGCTGCGTACGTCTTCTTTTGTGCGTACGCAACGTTTATAAATGAGGCCCCTGGTCCTTGTACTCCATGTTAGATGTGTTTCAGTCCAGGTTTTGGTTTTGCCCCTCTGTGTCTTTGTAGGTCCTTACTTGGTTCTTCCTGTGTTTAGTGTTTTGGTTCAGTGTTATGTCATTAGTGTACATTTATTCCCCTCTTTTGCCTCCCTTGTTGGTCATTGTCTTCTGTCATTGGTATGTATTACAGTCTTTATAAAAGTTTCATGTTCTGTGTTCTCATGTATATACAGTTTGTTATTTTGTAGTGAAGTTCTTTCTCCCTGTATTGTAAGTTCAACAAATTTTCACCATTGAAAATGCTCCTGCCTCCTGCCTGCCTTACCGTTCACCGTGACAGACATTGACAATTTTCTTAGTTATTTTGGTTCTGTACCCTAGCACTTAGGATACAATGACAATGAAGTTGAAGTGCAGATTGTCAGCTTTTGCATGCAATGACTGCTTGAAGTCTACGATGCATCCACATCACCAGATGCTGGGTATCTTCCCTAAAGGATGCTCTGCCAGGCCTGTACTGCAGTAATCTTCAGGTCCTCTTTGCTTTGGGGATTTATCGCTTTCAGTCCCCACTTCAGCATGTAAAATGCATGTTTAATTTGATTCAGATCTGGTAATTGACTTGGCCAGTCAAGGATTTCCCACTATTTTGTATCAACAACTGCTTCGTTGTTCCAGCAGGATGTTTAGGGTCATTGTCATGTTGCATGAAGAGTTTGGAGGAGATAAAATATTTCTGTAGACTTCTAAATTCATTGTTCTACTTTTTTCTGCAGTCACATCATCGATGTCATCGAAGACGAGTGAGCGACTGACAGGCCCGAGCCATATTACCCACTCCATCATGTTACACAGATTAGGTGGTATGTGCTTTGGATCATCAGCATTTCTTTTTTCCCACACTTTCCTCTTTCTATCATTCTGGTAGATGATAATAGGCTCTTTTACGTGCTTTTTAGCAAACTTTAATCTCACCTTTCTGTTGTTCAGGCTTATACATTATGTGGTTTGCAGTGTGCTCTCTGTAGTCCTGCTGCTGTAGTCTTCTACGTATGGTAGACTTTGATTTAATCTACACCTGCATCCAGGAGAGTGGTCGACTACAGTGGTCTTCCTCTGTCTACCGGATCTATTGGAGTAATTGAGTTCACTGGCTAGTATAATGAATGCTTGTAATCAAAGAACACCTTGTATTTGTGATTTTATTTGGAGCTACAAAATGTACCTTGTGTTTGTACAGCTCAGCAGACGTTACATTATTAATCGATTTTGAAACAGTAGTGTTGCTATTTATGATAATAAAAATGAAATAACATAGCAATAACATAGTAATATATATATATATATATATATATATATATATATATATATATATATATATATATACTGTATATAATAGAAAACAATGAGGCCCCTCGTAATTTTTTACACACCCCTTAGTCAAGCTGTTCTAGTAACAGTGGGGAGAACAAGTATTTGATACACTGCCGATTTTGCAGGTTTTCCTACATACAAAGCATGTAGAGGTCTGGAATTTATATCATAGGTACACTTCAACTGTGAGAGACGGAATCTAAAACAAAAATACAGAATATCACATTGTGTGATTTTTAAATAAATAATTTGCATTTTATTGCATGACATAACTATTTGATCACCTACCAACCAGTAAGAATTCCAGCTCTCACAGACCTGTTAGAACAAGAAGCTCTCCTGTTCTCCACTCATTAACTGTATTAACTGCACCTGTTTGAACATGTTACCTGTATAAAAGACACCTGTCCACACACTCAATCAAACAGACTCCAACCTCTCCACAATAACCAAGACCAGAGAGCTGTGTAAAGACATCAGGGATGAAATTGTAGACCTGCACAAGGCTGGGAGGGGCTACAGGACAAAGGGCAAGCAGCTTGGTGAGAAAGCAACTACTGTTGGCGCAATTATTAGAAAGCGGAAGAAGTTCAAGATGATAGTCAATCTCCCTCAGTCTGGGGCTCCATGCAAGATCTCACCTCCTGGGGCATCAATGATCATTAGGAAGGTGAGGGATCAGCCCAGAACTACACGGTAGGACCTGGTCAATGACCCGAAGAGAGATGGGACCACAGTCTCAATGAAAACCATTAATAACACACTACGCCGTCATGGATTTAAATCCTACAGCGCACGCAAGGTCTCCCTGCTCAAGCCAGCACATGTCCAGGCCCATATGAAGTTTGCCAATGACCATCTGGATGATCCAGAGGAGGAATGGGAGAAGGTCATTTGGTCTGATGAGACAAAAATAGAGCTTTATGGTCTAAACTCCATTTGCCGTGTTTGGAGGAAGAAGAAGGATGAATACAACCCCAAGAACACCATCTCAACCGTGAAGCATGGAGGTGGAAACATCATTCTTTGGGGATGTTTTTCTGCAAAGGGGACAGGACGACTGCACCGTATTGAGGGGAGGATGGATGGGGCCATGTATCGCGATATCTTTGCCAACAACCTCATTCCCTCAGTAAGAGCATTGAAGATGGGTCATGGCTGGGTCTTCCAGCATGACAACGACCTGAAACACACAGCTAGGGCAACTAAGGAGTGGCTCCGTAAGAAGCATCTCAAGGTCCTGGAGTTGCCTAGGCAGTCTCCAGACCTGAACCCAATAAAAAATCTTTGGAGGGTGCTGAAAGTCCGTATTGCCCAGCAACAGCCCCGAAACCATACAATGTGATTTTCTGGATTTTTGTTTTGGATTCCGCCTCTCACAGTTGAAGTGCACCTATGAGCAAAATGACAGACCTCTACATGCTTTTTAAGTAGGATAATATACAAAATCGGCAGTGTATCAAATACTTGTTCTCCTCACTGTATAAGTTGTGCTTCCACATTGTTTATCAATAAAAGGCACTGGTCCATCTTTGGTCTAGATTATGCATTTTATGCCATGTGTTGTGTTTACCAAAATGTTACATGGTATATATATATTTTTCTGTGTCAGAGTTTAGAGTAGCAGTTTAAGCTTTCAACTCTGCAGCATGCATGTTCCCTGACGACAGGGTTTCAAGCTCCCTCTCAACCACCTGTCTATGCCCTTCCTATCTGTGTACTACTCTTTCCTTCATATTTTTTATTTAACCTTTATTTAACCAGGTGGGCATGTTGGCAACAGCTTCTCATTTGAGACGGTGACATGGCCAAGATAAAAGTGTAGAGGTACAGAAACCATGAAGTTACACATGTAATTACAGTAATTACTGGTGCCACACCACAGCAGTTGTCCACTTAGAAAGGGGTTAGGCCAGTAGAGACGTAGTGGAGAAAGTTCTGGGCATACTCTGCCCAGGGCAGAAATGTCGACCACTTCCCCTGCCAGTCCTGGCAGTACGTCCTCAGGAATCTACCCACTGCCTGATTTACCCTTTCCACCATTGTTCGCCTGATGACAGGCTGGGTGACAGGCTGACCGTGACCACGAGCTGCTCCATAAATGCCTTCCAAACCTGGGAAGTAAACTATGGACCCCGGTCATACACAATGTCATCCAGAATCGCCACACTTCAGTGAGGTGAACGCTCAGTCAGCCATCAGGTGTCCAGCGCAGCCCGATCGGAGTCGCAACCTTTTCAAAACCACAAATTAACCTGTAATGATTAGCAAAACCACGAAACCGTTTGTACTGACTTGACCGTGGTTGGGATCAGCCAATTACGCACAGCTTGAATGCAGTCTGTCTCCATCTCCACGCCTGTCAAAGGAAATGCAGTATCCAAGGAAGGAAACAGATTGCTGGAAGAAAAGGCACTTCTCAGCTTTGACATACATGTATAAGAAATGCTGCAAACAATCTATCAAGCACTTGGCGGACCAAGGAAACATGCTGTTCGCGCGTAGTTGTGTACATTAAATATAATCAATGTTCAGGTCCTTCTCAAGAAATTAGCATATTGTGATAAAGTAAAGTTTTCCATAATGTAATGATAAAAATTAAACTTTCATATATTTTAGATTCATTGCACACCAACTGAAATATTTCAGGTCATTTATTGTTTTAATACTGATGATTTTGGCATACAGCCCAAAATTCGACCCGCAATTTAACTTTAACATGCACCATGACTGCGTTTTTTCTGCTTCCATCTTCTCTCAGTTTGCTTTCTGATTGGATATTGTTTCATTTCATGTGATAATCTCCAGATCGTGCGCGGGTTCATCCTCTGGGTTACCCCCACACATCAGGGTTTCTGATCGTAAATATTCAACATGTTTTGCGATTGGGGTGGCTCCAACTTTCTTCCGAGCAGGTTCAGTCACTCTTTACACACCTCACTCCAAGGGAAAATCTGATAAAATAATCTGAGCTAATACGATAATCGGGACATACCTAGGATTGTCGGAAGGGGAAAAATCTGCACAAAATCAGACCGATTATCTTGTGGTGTGTACCCAGCATTACATTTAGAGAAGACGTGCTATGTCCAAATATTCAATTGGAATGGGAAACCTACCTTGTAAGCTTACCTTGGGTGGTGCACGGATGCCTGAGCCTCCTGTTTCCAACCTAGAGAGATGCAGGTGAAAAGATGTCGCATAGTGCTTCTTCTTGCCACAGAAGTAGTACCACTCCTGGTATCTCACGGTTTCCCTCTCAGAGTAATGTACTTCCGGCACCCCCGAACTCCATAGGGACTGCTACTTCAGATGGTGGGGGTGGAATGAGCGGGCCTCTTCCGGGCTGGCCCCTGACCTGCAGGAGGTCGTACAGACAAATAGCCAGGTCCACAATTGGTCAAATGATAAGTTAATGTCCTGGGAGGCCAGCTCACACTCTCGCAGGTGGCACCGGAAGTGGTCTATGAAGACCCACTTATTTTAACCCTACTTTATTGAAGAGGCGGATGACTCCTGGTAGTCATCCAGTAGAGGCCCATTCTCCCTGCAAACCGCTCACAGAGTAGACAGGCAGTCACCTGGATAATTAGAAGCAATACAGGCTATCAAACTCAGCCTAGAAAAACAAAATGCTATACTATCGCAACTTCAACAGTATCCGTATAGCGCAGGCAGCTGCCTGGGAATTAAATATGAAAGAACTTAATGGCCAGAGTATTTACAGTCACATAGAACAATACACACTGGAAAAAAGGGGTTTAACTACACATTAACAATCAACACAAAACAGGACAGGTGCATAATTAGGAGACTGTTTCAGAAGACTGAGTTGATTAGCAGGGAAGATCCAGACTGTGGAATCGGAGTCGTTACACATTTGGCTGAATGTATGGAATATAAAAAACGTGAAAATCCCTGGGTTTTCTAAAACATTTGATCTGTAGTGTAGAACAATTGTTACGGCTCAAATTCTACAAGTATCACCTTAATAAACATACAGTACAATGTTATTAAAACAGTACCAAACTCCAAAATTATTTTTCCATCTTCTCTTTAATTACAAGTGTGAATAATAGAACATAAGGCTGCAAATACAAGTAGTTCATCCTGTGTGTTGTCAATCTTATTAATCATCATGATATGGAACTGACTCTAATAAAATCGTTCTTAATCGTTTTCTGTTTAAACAAGCCTCCCATAGTCCGTGCATCCTTCCACTTGTTTTGTTGTCTTTGTTATTTGTTTGGCTAGTTATCTAAAGCATCTTTGGGTCCCTGAAGCGCTATATAAGTACCATATATTATTGTTATTATTATTATTTTCAAGAGCGTTTGGCCAGTAAACAAAGGTTGCTGGTTGAACTATATTGTACTCTCCTTGAGCAAGAAGGTTAAAACTAATATACAATATATTCTTTAGAAGGATATACAGATTTGTGACAAATTTAAGGAAAAACCTGAATCAATTATTGGAAGAACATAATAAATGTAGCTAGTGTCATATGTGTCATTTTCCTGGCATGGTTTGGGTCACTGCAAAGCATTACAAAATTCTTAATAATTCAGTTAATCTGACTGATCACCTTATCCCATAGTGAAACATTAAGGATGACAATGCTCCATTTCACAGGGCACAAAGCTTTTCTGATTGTTTTGCAATTCATGAAAATGATGTCAATCATATTATATGGCCTTGGCGGTCAACATACGTCAACAATTGAACGGTGTTCCATCCCTCCAGTAGGACTCAGAGACTTGCAGAACCCAAGACACATTGAAGCTGTTCTGGCAGCTCGGGGTAGCCCAACACCTTACCGAGACACTTTATCTACAATTACACCTATTAATATGTTGTTATGAGGATGTAAGATGTTTATAGGTCTAATCCTCCCAGACTGTTCTAAAAATAAAGACACTACCATAATAAATGCAAAATAATGAGTTATGCTTGGATTAAGTAAAATTATCCTTCCACCTTCTCCATCGCCAAACCAACCGCTCTGTTAGTTGTTGGTGGATCTGATAGAATCCAGCCCATGCCACATCATTTTCATTTAAAATACTCAATGATTTGCCCAGGCATAACATTAATTATTGAGGTTAGTGTTAAAGGCATCTAATGGCCTTTTTCCCCAGACAGATGTGCAAACGGCAGATAGTGAAAATAGATGATGCAATATTAAAAGTGTCAAACAAATATTCAGGATATATAATTGCCTCTTCCTGCACCCCAGTCATTGGCTGTTTCCAAAACGACAGTCTGTTTCCTAAATAGTGCACTCATTTTGACCAGAAGCCTATGGGTCAGGATCAAAAGTAGTTCACTCGGTGAATAGGGTGTTATTTTGGACGTAGTCATTGAAAGCTTTCTCTCCCAACACTTCTCATCATCCTGAATCGCTCTTTCCCCACACTACTCCACGTAATTGTAAAGCATCTGCTGCACCATAAAAGATGCCACCGTCTGCAAATTAGCACCATATTCAAAGTGATCTGAAACCTTGTAAAGCATTTACAATGGTGCCTTCAGGAACATCAACGACTCATTCATCCTGCGTGTGTTATTGTTTATCCTGTTGTCAGCGTTAGGCCACAAAAGATGTCACAGACAAGGTGCCTGTCATTCACCCATCTCAATGTCGTATTATAGTATGTGATGTAGCAGATTTTTATCTCCCCTAACACCATATCTGCGGGATGTAGGGGTTACATCATTGGAACTTCCAGCTCAGCTTAAGGTGGCACTGAGGTAAATAGCTGTGACTCAACAACTCCCACTGCCAAGTTGATCCTTACTGTTGTGCTCCAGACAGCCAGCCAATCAGCCAGCCAGCCTGTGAGTTAATGTGTTATGCTACTGTAATGAAGATTAAGAAGCAGAGAGCCTGGGGCAGGTAGGCAGGCAGTGTAAGTATAGTCATGACCTGGGTAAGGTGCACCTAGGCTGGGCTTAAGTGGTGCCATAGCGCTAGTGAGAACATGGATCTGTCAGCAGCACCAACGCCAGGCCAGATCCCTTGTGATGCAGCTGGGTGCTTCTCAAGATTGGGAAACTCTCACCTGTGTCCCAACCAACACACCCCTCTGCTCCTCCTCCCTGAGTTGGATCTTCTCCACCATCATCAAAGAAAAAGAGAGAGAGTGAGTTATAGGGAGACAGAGAACTCTTATGGCAGAAGCTCCTAGTCAAGGAGGCTGAAACTGTTTTTTTTTCTTCAGCCCATGTATCGAGTGACATCCTGGCAGGCCTACAAGAAGCGCTCTATCTTCTAGTTGTAAAGAGGAGGAATGCAGAGCATATCTCCATAGCATAACCCTTGCTTCACACCTGCCTTAACACTGACTACATGATCACAAAAAGAAGGAAACACAGATAGTATTTTAACAGTAACAAAATATACAAAGATATTACTGTACTTTCATTTTAGAATATTCTCTATTCACCCCTGTGCATTCCCTTTATGTAGCTGACCAAGTCAATTTCAAATTACAGTAAGATATTTGATTCATATTTACACTACAACAATACTTTGTGCGAGTGGTATTACAAAAATATGATTTTTCATGAAACATTTTTCATCAGTCGAAAGCACATTGTTCCTGAATGATTCTGTCAAGGATTTATTTTGCCTACTTTAAGTGAGTTCTGTTTTTTAAAAAAGCTTCCTTGTGACAATACTCCCATGCACATCTCCTGATGTGTCAGCTGAACGGTTCTCAATGTAATAAAACATCTAATGAAACAACATTAAACTCGAAGGTGGAAATGTGGGAATTAGGTTCAACTGAAACAAGGAATTATTATGCAAATAAATCATTATCCTGTAATAAATTTTCCAGAAATGTGGCATGTTTTAGTTTGTACCGCAGGGGTCAGGTCAACTGCTGTTCACAAAAAGATACATTTGGAAAATTGTTTTCCAGGGGTACCCTAAATTTTGCATTAAAATATAAGGAACCAAAAGATAACAGATCAATTGTCATTCAATTTTGTGCAAAGACCAACTGGTTGCCAGCCACATTTATCAGAGTGTGTATCTCTGTTTTTAACTTTGGGTTTAGCTCATCTTCCCACCTCATTACACAGTAATATTGACAATAATTCATTTGTAAACAATATTAGAGTATCAGCAATGTGGTTTAAGTATTTCTTAATGGGTTCAGTTTGTTTGACTTTTCATATTATTTTAGGAATAATTAATGTGCATGAATAAAAGCATAACCCCTCCAGGCACCATATGCCTGGATCATTTATCGTCTTATTTTAGGACCAAAAAAAAAACAAAAAAAAAAAGAAACGCTTCGTAATTTTATATCCCAGTAATTTATAATCCTTAATACACTTTCCCTCTCTGAGATTGGTTCAGATGACGCATTGGAATTGTAACTCAGTATGAGAGGGAGTTTTCAGAGTGCTTGGATAAAAACAATTTAGCACCAGTGACCTAATGCAAGTAATCACTTACTGAGTCCAACAACAGGCCATAAAGTATAGAAAATATTAAATTTACTTTGCATAAATTTAGAATATCACACAAAAACATGTAGCAGTTTCGGGTTAAAGGAAGAATATTGCTAAGCTCTCAACTAATTGAGTTGAAAACAACCCAGCAAATGTATCCTGTGTTCAAAGGTTAGAGCACATTAAAAACGAGACATGATCTTCCGTGTATAACTTCACAGCAGGCCCTTCATCTTTTGCACCAGCCAACTCTGTTTAGGAAGAAAGTGTGTCTGACAGTTTGCAGGCCATAGCAGTCCTGTAATTCATCTTATTACTACCTGTGCATTTTGACTACTGCTGCTAAAAAAAGCTAGTCAAATAGAGATTTACATTTTTTTTAAGGTCATATAAACAGGAAGGTAGATTTCTGTCAAGCTAATGCAATTTTTAATTTCCAAACTTTACAACAAAATATCTTTATGTTTTAGGCCATTGTTTGTGAGTAGAGGAATAAAAATATTCATCCAAAAATTTGTGAATCATAAGAAAATTGGATATTCATCTAAATCATTAGATGAGCATGTTACTAAAACAGAGAGATTCTTTGGCAATGATACCCTGGAATATTACTGAGTCATACAGTAAAATAATATGTCGTTGGTACCACAGTGTTAATGACACATCCAATAAGGCTTAACAGAAGATTAGGATGACGACAATCTAGAAACAATGTTGGTTCACAAAGCTTTTATTTAGGGATAGCGGGTATTTTTGGTCTCATAGAAAGGGTCATTGTTTTGGTTTTGAATACATGAATAAAAATGTGTAACAGGCTACGTCCCAAGTGTTTCCTTCGTAGTGCACTAAATTTGATCAGATCTCAGAGGGCGCTGGTAAAATGTAGTGCACCATACAGAAAAAAGGATGTAATTTGTGATGCAATCTTCCAAGGGTCTTCTACACACAGACAGGTAAACAGGTCTGGTCCTGTGTTAGACTTCAAAGCCACCCCCTCCACCCCTCAAAAAAGAGGAAATTATGAAGGGCAAAGATTAAAAAACGTGCTGCCACAACGATAACCCAGACATTGTTTAACCGCATGGCATATAATTAATATACCATTTCCAAGCAGTTGCCTTTTTTGTTGGAGCAGATGCAGACTAGATGGCCTGAGATTGACTAACCACATGTAAAGAGGAGAGCATGGAGGCAGTGCATCGTGTTTACCTGATAATACACTATATGTGAATCCCCCCCACACACACACTCAAACACACACACACACCAACTGGCAATTATAGAAAGGTAAAGATTACGTATGCTCCTCTTCTGCTCTCCTCGCTTCACAGGAACCCACCTAGTCAATTTGGAATAGTAATAATAACGGCTATGTTTTAGCCATTCATTTGATGAAGTGCTTTTCACCTTTTAGCTTTAATTATGCCCAGACATGTCAGAAGGAGAAAACCAATGGCGGAGAGAAAGAGATGTGTATATATCTATAGAATAGATAGAGCAACGAAGGGGGGCTGGAAGAAGAAGAAATCTTAAAACATCTCTTTTGTTTTTCAAGCCAGATATATCCTGTTGACTGAAATGGCCGTGGTTCATAACAGAGCTTGTCTGCTAGCAACAGCTTAACTGGTCCACTGAGGTGTCTGTCTACACGTCTTTCGGGGGTTTCTCTAAAGGAGATGACTAAAGCAGTCTGAGAAGCTGAAACAGAATTGAAGAGTTTATTGTTATGGCCCCGCTTGACACTCTGGTCCTGCCTTTGACATGTTACTCTGAAGGTAGACTTTCAGACAGCCACGCAGAGATATGTGAGACTGAATTTAAAATGGTCATTTTTATACTTTGACATGTTACTCTAAAGGTAGACTTTCAGACAGCCACGCAGAGATATGTGAGACTGAATTTAAAATGGTCATTTTTATACTTTGACATGTTACTCTAAAGGTAGACTTTCAGACAGCCACGCAGAGATATGTGAGACTGAATTTAAAATGGTCATTTTCATACTTTGACATGTTACTCTGAAGGTAGACTTTCAGACAGCCCCGCAGAGATATGTGAGACTGAATTTAAAATGGTCATTTT